>WAAF01005428.1:45084-74412 GCA_013400475.1 Tricholaema leucomelas
ATTCTATTCTATTCTATTCTATTCTATTCTATTCTATTCTATTCTATTCTATTCTATTCTAATTCTGTGAAGAGAACTGTATAAAAATGTTGTTTTCTTTCACCTGCACCTTTTTGTTTCTCATTCCATCCGCTTATTTTCTATGGTTTTATCCATACACACTACCTTGGAATTGATCAATACATTTTGTTTTGGCTTTGAAACCCTCCCACCCACTGGAGAGGGACTTTTGACAAAGGCATGTTCTGACAGGACAAGGCATAATGCCTTAAAAATGGAAGAAGATCAATTTACATTAGACACTAGGAAGAAATTCTTCCTAATGTGAGGGTGGTGAGGCACTAGAACAGGTTGTGCTGAGCAGTTGTGGAGGCTGCAACCCTGGCAGGGCTCAAAGCCAGGCTGGATAGGGCCTTGAGCTACCTGGTCTAATAGGAAATGTTCCTGCCTAGGGCACAGGGGTGGAAATAGATGACGTCTAAGGTCTCTTCCAACCCATTCTATGATTTCCAAGGAGAGTTTTGTCTGAACTGACCTATTTATCTCTTTGCTTCAAATTTTTTCTCCCCTCAGGAATGTGTAGAACTTACTGAACTGTATCATGCCCTTACAAGAAACTGACTTTGGATTCAGGTTTCTAAGAGAGATCAGCACATGAATGCTGTATATTAGTTATGAAGGCCATGATACTCCTTAACATCTTCCTCAAAACTCAGATATGTTTGAAGACCTGTGCTTAGTCCCACAAAGACAGAGAATCCAGAAATCAGTCTTACTGCTTTTTCTGTGTGGTCCTAATATCACAGAATCACAGAAGTAACCAGGTTGGAAAAGACATCTGAGATCACCTAGCCCAACCTACCACTTAACCCTTCTAATTAACTAAACCATGGCACCAAGTGCCTCATTCAGCCTCCTTTTAAACACCTGCAGGGATGGTGACTTCACCACCTCCCCGGGCAGCCCATTCCAATGCCAATCACTTTTCCTGTCCAGAGAAGGGCAACGAAGCTGATGAGGGGCCTGGAGCACAGCCCTGTGAGGAGAGGCTGAGGGAGCTGGGGGTGTGCAGCCTGCAGAAGAGGAGGCTGAGGGCAGAGCTCATTGCTGTCTGCAGCTACCTGAAGGGAGGCTGTAGCCAGGTGGGGTTGGGCTCTTCTGCCAGGCAAGCAGCAACAGAAGAAGAAGGGGACACAGCCTCAAGCTGTGGCAGGGAAGATCTACGCTGGATGTTAGGAGGAAGTTGTTGGCAGAGAGAGTGATTGGCATTGGAATGGGCTGCCCAGGGAGGTGGTGGAGTTGCCATCCCTGGAGGTGCTGAAGCAAAGCCTGGATGAGGCACTTAGTGCCATGGTCTGGTTGACTGGACAGGGCTGGGTGCTAGGTTGGCCTGGCTGAGCTTGGAGCTCTCTTCCAGCCTGGCTGATTCTATGATTCTATGAACTTCTTCCCAATATCCAGAGTTGTATGCAATAAACCAGGGTTTGTAATACATAGGCAAAAGCTGAGGTTTATGAGATTAATCATTGTCTCTAGTGATCATCATCTGGTCCACCCTCAGCACTACTGTTAGTTCTTATAACAGAAGTCTCACCTCTGTCTACTTGATGCGGTGCAGATTTAGACCCAGGTGCTACTCTTTTGCACATCTCATTGTCAGAAATCAATCTGGTTAGCTTCGTGGTGAACATTCAGCCTGTTGACCCCTAACTCTTCACATGTTTTTTTCAATGCTGGTAAATTAAATGTGGAATATTTCTGTCAGATGCCTCTGTTAATAATTATCAATAGCAGAGGAAGTACAGTGTGCCTTACACACCAGTACTTGGTGATGTCTTTGGATCATTTGATATTGCAACTTGTATATTATGTTGTGAACTTGTCTCTGCTCTACTAAGTGCTTCTATCACTTTTCCCAGTTCCTCTCTACATGTAAAAAGCTGATTTCTGTCTTACATTAGGGGGCAAGTAGTTTGGGGTGAGGTGGGTAAAAGCATTGATTTAAATCCCACTAATCTCTTATCCCAATGTTAAGAAATAAGAAGATTAAAAGTGCCACACAGTAAGGAGAACTTTCCACTATCACTACCTTGCTGTAAGGATGTTCCAGTGCAAAGATTTCAGCAGTCATCACATCATTCTGCCTGTAAACTGATCAACAATGTCTAGTGCTTGGTATTATAAACTGCAAGACACCATTGCCTGCATCTTCTTGATTCTCAGCATGTAAGAGAGTGATCTCTGATGGATGAAAACTCCTTTCTTAAGGACCTCTTCCACAACCATTTACTTTTCTTTCTCTCCATTGCAATGCATTGAATTTCTCATCTCTCCTGATCATTAACCATTAATCATCCTCCATGGTACAACACTTAAACTCTCAGTAGAGAAGCAATACCTAATGCACTCATACATAAAAGAAGAGGGACTGAGAAGATCTGAGGGAGGGGAAAAAAGTGTATTTCAGCTCCTGTATTATTCACAGTGAACAGCCTGTGAGCTGGAGATCCTGCTGTCCCCTTTCTCTGTGTTGAATGCAGAGTACTCTGCCAAGTGACAGAAAGTGACAGGTAAGATGATCATGTTTTATCACTCAGATGTACATATTAGACCAGTCTGTGCCTTACCTTTAATATCTCAGCTTTGGTGAGTTATCACACTGCCTGTTTCACTCTGACAGCACTGGGTTACACCTGCACTCAATTTCTTATCAGAAACAGCTCAGTAACATCAGATTATCTAAGTCAAGTCTTCCTGAGGCATGACCTGCTTCTGCATTCCGCTTGCTTCGGAGTCTTCTTGATGCAGATCGCAGCAGCCCTGCACCAAGGAAGCAGGCTGAGCCCAGCAAGTTCATCAAGTTTTCAGGACAAGCTACAGGCCTTGGACTTGACTACAGGTGTTGCTCCTTGGCTCTCAGGGTGAAAGTGTGAATAAACAAGCAGAAAAGACATTTGGTGTAGAACAAGAGCATGCTCCCAGCTTTCACAGATTCACAGAATGGTAGGGGTTGGAAGGGGTGTGCAGCCTGCAGAAGAGGAGGCTCAGGGCAGACCTCATTGCTGTCCACAGCTACCTGAAGAGAGGTTGTAGCCAGGTGAGGTTGCTCTCTTCTGGCCTCTGGAGATCAGCCAGTCCAAGCCCACAGCTAAAGCAAGGTTGCACAGGAACATCCAGACGGGTTTTGGAAGTCTCCAGAGAAGGAGATGCCCCAAGCTCTCTAGACAGCCTGTTCACTGCTCCTGCACTCTCACTGCAACTAAGTTTTTCTTTTACTGAAAGTCATTTGGGGAGGTGAAAAAGAATGACTGAAATTTATCTCCCACCAATGCATTTGGATTCTAATAAATGAAATTAAATCACTGATGCCAGGACTATGCCCTACTGAGAATGTGTAAACTGTTATTGTTTTTCTCTTCTGGAACAGTTCAATCCTGGCCCATCTGCATAATCAAAATCTATTGCTTCCTTAGTGTTACAGTTTAATAACATGGCTTTCCCTAGTATTTCCTGTCAAAGTTCTATCACATTTCTATTCTGGACTCATACATCAGAAAGCCTTTTTTCCTGGCTCAGGAGCAGTGTGGCCAGTAGGACAAGGGAGGTTATAGTGGCCTTCCAGTATTTGAAGGGAGCTTACAGGAAAGCTGGGGAGGGACTATTTACACGGTCTAGTAATGTTAGGACGAGGGGGAATGGGTTTAAGCTGGAAGAGGGGAGATTTAGACTGGATGTTAGGAGGAAGTTCTTTACAGTGAGGGTGGTAAGGCACTGGCACAGGTTGCCCAGGGAGGTTGTGGATGCTTCCTCCCTGGAGGTGTTTAAGGCCAGGCTGGATGAGGCCTTGGGCGAGCTGCTCTAGTGGGAGGTGTCCCTGCCTGTGGCAGGGGGTTGGAGCTGGATGATCCTTGAGGTCCCTTCCAACCTAAACCATTCTATGATTCTATGATTCTGCCCCTGGACTCAACACTGGTCAGGCCACACCTTGAGTGCTGTGTCCAGTTCTGGGCTCCTCAATTCAAGAGAGATGTTGAGGTGCTGGAAGGTCTCCAGAGAAGGGTAATGAAGCTTCTGAGGGGCCTGGAGCACAGCCCTGTGAGGAGAGGCTGAGGGAGCTGGGGGTGTGCAGCCTGCAGAAGAGGAGACTCAGGGCAGAGCTCATTGCTGTCTGCAGCTACCTGAAGGGAGGTGTTCAAGAAAAGCCTGGATGAGGCACTTAGTGCTATGGTCTAGTTGATTGGACAGGGATGGGTGACAGGTTGGAGTGGATGATCTTGGAGGTCTCTTCCAAGATTCTATGCTGATTTTTTTTCATACCATCAATTTTCTATAGTAGAATTTGAATATATTCTGAAACCTTATGCTTTACCAACTCAGTTCACTTGCCCAGTGGTCAAAGTGAGCATCAAACTATTTTTTGACCAAGAGACATATTCCTAGTCTTTCTAACTACTATGCCACTCAGATCCAACCAGAATGATATAAAACAATGAGCATAATTACACAGGATCACAGGATGTTAGAGGTTGGAAGGGACCTCCATAGATCATTGAGCCCAATCCCCCTGCCAGAGCAGGACCACAGAATCTAGTGCAGGTCACACAGGAACACAGACAAGGCTTGAAAATCTCAGCGAAGGAGACTCCACAACCTCTCTGGGAAGCCTGTGCCAGTGCCCTGTCACCCTTACAGTAAAGATGTTTCTCCTCATGTTGAGGTGGAACTTCCTGTGCTGTAGTTTGCATCCATTGCCCCTTGGCCTATCCCAGGGCATAGGTGACTAGAAGCTGTCTCTGTCCCTTTCTTCCTGCCTCTCAGCCCTCAGATATTTATAGACATTGATTAGATCCCCTTTCAGCCTTCTCTTCAGACTAACCAGCCCCAGGGCTCTCAGCCTTTTCTCACCAGGCTCCAGTCCCTTCACCATCCTTGTAGCCCTCCATTGGACTCTTCTAAGTATATCCCTGTCCCTCCCGGACTGGGGAGCCCAAAATTGAATGCAGTACTCCAGGTGAGGTCTCACTAGGGCAGAATAGAGGGACAGGAGAACCTCTCTCACTCTGCTGGACACACTCCTCTTAATGCAGCCCAGGATCCCACTGACCTTATTCACAAGGGCACATTGCTGTCCCATGGAGGCCTTCTTGTCCTCCAGCACTTCCAGGTCCTTCTCCATAGGGCTGCTCTCCAGCAGATCACCTCCCAGCCTGTACTGGTGCAGTTTATCATTCCTTCCCAGATACAGGACTCTGCACTTGTCCTTGTTGAGCCTCCTTTGGCTCCTCTTCCCCCAGCTCTCCAGCCTGTCCAGGACACTTCTGCTCCTGTTTTGTTGAAGACTGCCACTAATGAGATTTTTTATCCACCAGTAATTCCTTGGCCTGCTCACGGCACCGCTGCGGTCTCCTGCTCAAGTGCTGGCCAAGCCCCTAACTGTTTAGCTTTAGAGCAGGGCAAGGAGGATGAATTATCACAATATGCTTCCAGGCACTAGCAGGTAGCACACGGAGAATCCTGGCAGCACAATTCTCCTCCATACCAACGCACCCACAATTCCACCTCTTGCTAATTTTTGTGTGCTAATGCTTTCTCTGACTCGAAAAGAGCTCCTCACCCTTTTTCTTCTTCAAACACAGCAGACTTTTCATTTGTACACCATGCTACTGCTCTCACTCTATCACAGGAAGTGGGAAAGCCCTGGTTGAACGTTGTGCATCGTGTTTTGGGATTGTGGTCTTGTTTTATAACATGGCTTTGAGATGAAGATGTTCATGTATGTTCTTTTGATCTGGTATAGGTGATCCTGCAGTGGCAGGGGGGGGGCTTTGAACTGATTGATTGTTTGAGGTCCCTTCTAGCCCCTGACATTCTGTGATTCTTCATCTACAAATTCTTGGATGTGCAAGTAAGGGCATTCATCTGAGTTCCTTCAGTGGAATTACAAGTAAAAATAAAAGGCCACAGGCTCTTGCCCTGCTCCCCTCACCACAAGATTAATTTCCCTGAATGAAGGGCTGACAAGACTGCACCATGCAAGTTCTCTGCAAGACAGCCACTTAAAATACAAAGGTCAACGAAAATCCAGTGTGGCAGCTGGTTCAGGTCACTGCCTGCTGGCCCTTTCTCTGCAGCTCTCAAGCCCTGCCTGTGCATGTACTTGGCTGTTGAGTGAACCTAGATTCTGACAAAAGTGCCCTTCATGCTCAGTTCCCAAAAAAAGCTTTCAGAGTAGCAAAAATAACCTTGTCCTCCTGCCATGCTGTACTGCACCTCTGGATCCGTGGAAGGAGGAGATTGGGTTTTGTCTTGGTATTGCCAGGTAGTGTCACAAGCATGAGCGTGGGAGTCCCAGATGTGAAAGAGCAGTGACAGCAGTACCTGCACCTTCACTGACCCAGCTGCAGCCTGTCCTTTGTAAACCCCACTAGAAAGAATCATAGAATGCATTGGGTTGGAAGGGACCCTCAAAGGTCATCTTGTCCACCTCCCCCTGCAGTCAGTAGGGACATCTCCAACTAGATCAGGTTGCTCAGGGCCACAGCAAGTTTGATCTTGAATGTCCATCACCACATCAGTGGGAAAGCTGTTCCAGTATCTCACCACTCTCACTATAATAAACTTTCTGCTTATGTCCAACCTAAATCTGCCCTGCTCCAGTTTCAAACCACTGCCCCTCATCCTATCACCACAGGCCCTTCCAAACAGCCCCTCTCCAGCCTTCCTTCAGGCCCCTTCAGGTACTGGAAGGGTCTCCCCAGAGCCTTCTCCTCTCCAGGATGAACTTCCTCTGCCTGTCTTCATAGGAGAGGTGCTCCAGCCCTCTAATCACCTTTGTGACCTCCTCTGGACCCACTCCAGCTGGCCCATGTCTTCCTTGGTTTGGGTGTCCCAAAGCACAGCACTCCAGATGAGGTCTCACCAGGGCAGAGAGGCAGAATCACCTCTCTCCACCTGCTGGCCATGCTTGTTTTAGCGCAGCTCAGGTTGTGTCTGGGCTTCTGGGCTGCACATGTGCATTGCTGGCCTTGCCTACCTGTTCCAACAGCATCACACATTTCATCACACGACTCCAAACCCACACCTATGTGATTTTACCTCGTGCCTGCACACTGCCTGCTCAGGTGGTCTCTATCCTTCAGGTTTTTAAGACCTATCTGGATACAGCCCTTAGTAACCTGCCTTGGCAGGGAGGTTGGACTCGATGATCTCTGGAGATGCCTTCCAAACCCGAAGGTTCTGTGATTTTGTGATACAGCTAGTCTGACAGCTGGCCCTCCTTTGCACAGAAGCTTAGACTAGAAGCTTTTAGAGGTCTCTTGCAGCTTGAGGTGTCCTGTGAACACAGCAGAGACACACACAAAAGAACTGAGAGCCTGAGAGACGAGAGCTGCCCAACAACTGTGCATTTGCAATAGACAAAACTCATCTGCATGCTTCTCATTCAGGAGAGCTCAGTGTGTTGTCACCAGTAAAGCATAATTTGAATAATGAATTTTGGTGGAGACCATCATTTGCATTTCCTGTTTGGTTAGAAGGGCATCTAACAGCCGTTTTGCTCACCAAAGGCAGCTGGCCCAGGATATTATTTTTCAATTAATGCTGCCATGCTATGAATAGATCACTGCATGTAGGCATGAAAACAACGACAATCAGTGAAACAAATTAAGCTATGTAACAAAGTAGGTTTTGGTTTCCATTTAATTGGAGGGTAGGGAAAGTCAGAGATGCAATGAAACCCTTCTGGACACAGAGAAATTTGTGTGCTGAAGGCTCTCAAAACAATTCAAGACCAGCTGAGTGAATGGATCTAGAAGAAGCAAGAACTAGGGAGGAGTAGAGGAGCAGAAAGATGCAAGAGACTCAAAGCAGTGCTGAGAAAACCTAAGGGGATTTAAATTATTTTTTTAAATCAGTATGTAATTTTGCACTGAATCCTTAAATGAAGAGATCTGAGTTATTTAGAACTGAAATGCTGTCACTTTATCTCTTGTCACTGTGCGCACATTAAGGCAAGCTGTGTAATTCTGTACTTAGTTGAGCAGGGAAGTAAAGCTTTCTGGTCGTACCACAACAGAAGAGATGATACTAAAAGGAAAACAGCCCCAAAGAAGAACACCTTACTGCAGTGATGCTTGTCTGGCCCAAACAGTTGAACACCATTCCACATTTTAACTTGCATTTCATGTTAGCTGTAGAAAACGTAGCCTGGTTCATGTCTATAAGAGGTGAGAGCTATATTAATTAGGCTTAAAGTTCTAATGCACTCCTCTATCATAAAATGAGGACCAACTCAAAAAGCTGCTGCTCATATTACCAAGTCTTTAACCATGTCACTGAGTTAGAGAATATGTCCAATTCTTTTCAGAAACAACTAAACTTTCCATGTAACAGGAAGAAGTAAAGAAACGATGGATGCGACCCAGAAAAAGCAGATCTGCTTTGCAGGTTTGTGACACAGAGCCAAGATGATAATTGATAAGCTATGCTCTACACTGTGCTAGGAAGGAAGGAAGATGTGTGTGAACACAGCTGGTGCAAACATGACTTTCCATACAGAACCTGGGTTTTCTTCCTTTCTCACTCCACCTTGCTCTGCTCTGTGTTACTTTTCCAGTCGATGAGCAGGTGAGCACACAATCACAGAGACATTCTGGTTGGAAAAGACTCCCAGGATCACCAAGTCCAACCATTATTCCTGCCCTACAAAGTTCACCCTTAAACCATATCCTCAAGCACCATATCCAAATGACTTTTAAACACACTCAGGGTTCCATGTCCCTCCTGTGTTGGGGGCTCCAGAACTGCACACAGGACTGCAGGTGGGGTCTGAGGAGAGCAGAGCCAAGGGGCAGAATCCCCTCCCTTGCCCTGCTGCCCACACTGCTCTTGCTGCAGCCCAGCACAGGGTTGCTGTCTGGGCTGCACTCACACTGCAGGCTCCTGTTGAGCTTTTCATCAGCCCAGACCCCCAGGTCTCAGGGCTGCTCTCAGCCATTCCCCACCCAGCCTGTATCAGTGCTTGGGGTTGCGCCGACTCAGGTGCAGGACCTTACACTTGGCCTTGCTGAAGGTCATGAGGTTGGCCTGGGCACACCTCTCCAGCCTGTTCAGGTCCCTCTGGATGGATCCCTGCCCTCTAGCAAGTCGACTGTGCCACACAGCTTAGTGTGTGGCACAGTTACTGCAGCAGCAGCCAGAGACACTGACTTACTTTGTTTATGTTTCTTGGGTTTGTATCTCTCAGCAGAACCTATGAGTGATGTAGACATCACTATCATTTTCTTTTCACAGCCAGTGATCTAATTTCTCTCATTAAAACATTCCAATTAGCCTCAACCCAGCATATAAAATCAGGAATAATTTCTTTGTCTGAACACTAATATGACCTCCCACCACCACAGTCTCTAGATGCTTTCCCCTAAGACCTAGGAAACAGAAACAACAACATTTCTCTCTTTCTTTTTTGTTTCAGGCTGTAGGAGTAGCAGCCTGACTAATAATTCCCTGTGCAAGATTGAAAGAGAGCCCCAGCAAAGTGTGTGGGAGCATAAAACCACTGCAAGAGGTAAGTCAGGCTGCACACTTTGGATATTGGTTTCTAACAGAATAGGTTCTTGGTAACCAGTTTTATACAGGATGAAAAAGAAATGTGCAGAGAAGGACAAGCTGTGCTCAGGTGTCTACCTCCCAGCTGAGAACCAGGGGGTTCAGGAATTTTCAGCACAACATTTTTCTTTAGAAGATGCCAAACTATCATTTTGTACTTGCTGTACATTTAACACCATTCATGTCAGTGAGGAACAAAAAAGGCAAACATTTAAACAGCAGCAAACAGCTGAGGGGATGCTGTGGTTATCAAACCCTGCCCTCCAAGCTCCACTTCCTTGCTTCCCTTCTCTGCATGTAAAGGTTGTGGATGGCTACTTCTTGCATTTAACAGAAGGGTTTTTTTCCCCTGATACTGAGCATCTGAAGCTTGAAGATAAAACAACCATCAAAGGACATTTATCCTTATAAAGTACAATGATCAGAGAGTCAAGAGAAGAAGTGGGAAAGAAAATGAACAATCAGTGACAGGTGAGCAGCAGGAGCTGTGGTGAGGCTTCTAGCATGCTTTGGAGATGAGGCTGTACAAACATGGACTGGTTCTTACAGAGAGCCTGCCTGAGGAAGCCACTGCATAGTTCCATAGTTCTTTGGGAAAGCCATGGAAACCAAACTCTCTGATATGCTTTTCTGTAGATGCTTCACAGCACTGTGCACCAGCTGAGGAAGCAGTGCATGGCCCTTCTGTTCTGCTGAAGGAAAAGAATATGAAGGAAGCTCTGAAAACCCTGGGGAGAGGTACTGTGAGTTGTAAAAAGCATCTGCACAATATG
Organism: Tricholaema leucomelas; assembly: GCA_013400475.1. NCBI lineage: Eukaryota > Metazoa > Chordata > Aves > Piciformes > Lybiidae > Tricholaema lacrymosa > Tricholaema leucomelas. The sequence goes on from WAAF01005428.1 coordinate 55,464, forward strand.
GAGTAACGCAAAACTTCTTCCTTCCTGACAACTGCCGAGTGAGAGGTGAAAAAACACACAGAATATTCTAGAAATGCACACACTTCTGTAGATCTTGAGAGGCCCATGTGACTCAAAACACTAATGTATAAAAATTCCACAGGGATCTGTATTTGTTGTAGTATTCTTCACACCTCAATCAACTACAGTTTCTTTGCTGCTCGGTCTGCACTTGCTAAGGAGCTTTGTTTTCCAGCTGGTCTCTACATGACTACCTGATGGCCTGCAAAAGCACAGAAGATTCTGACTGCTGAGGGAAAAAAAAGAACATATACACACTTACAAATAATCCACCACTCCATCTTTGGTTCCATCTCCTGATCTGCACCCTTTCACAGAATCAAAATCAACCAGGTTGAAAGAGAACTCCAAGATCATCCAGTCCAGCCTAGCACCCAGCCCTAGCCAGTCAACCAGACCATGGCACTAAGTGCCTCATCCAGGCTTTGCTTCAACACCTCCAGGGACAGCGACTCCACCACCTCCCTGGGCAGCCCATTCCAATGCCAATCACTCTCTCTGCCAACAACTTCCTCCTAACATCCAGCCTAGACCTCTCCCAATTCTTTCTATGAGTGTCATTCAAGTCACACTAATACCCTACTTTCTCTGCTCACTGTACCTGGTGTAAGTAACAATTAACAAATTCATGTTTTCTGGGCTTTTTGAAGAGAGAAAGGATCTATGTTTTCTCAGTTTTACAATACATTCTCCATACAACTATGAAATGACTTCTTTTGCCCCACTTACAGTAGAAGGCTAACACCACCTCATTTCCCGAACACATAGGATCATAGAACAGTTTGGGTTAGAAAGGACCTTGAAGATCATCTAGTTCCAGGTCCCCTGTCTTAGGCAGGGACATTTCCTACTAGAACAGGCTGCTCAAGACCCTGTCCAACCTGACTTTGAACACTGTTGTAACAACCAGCACGATATGTGCAAGCAGTGTGCCCAGGTAGCACAGAAAGCCAGTGGCATCCTGGCTTGGATTAGAAATGTGATGTCCAGCAGGAATAGGGTGGTGATCGCCACAACTCAAGTATTGTGTTCAGTTTTGGGGACCTCATTATAAGAGGGATATGGAGGTGCTGGAGCCAGTGCAGAGGAGGGCAAGGAAGCTGGGGAAGAGCCTGGAGAATAAATATTATGAAGAGCGACTGAGGGAGCTGGGGGTGGTTAGTTCGAAAAAGAGGAGGCTGAGGGGAGACCTCATGGCTGTCTATAGCTGCCTGAAAGGATGTTAAGAAAGGCTGCTGCTGGATTCTACTCTCAGGTAATAAGTGATAGAACAAGAGAAAATGGCCTCAAGCTGCCACTGGGTAGGGTTAGGCTGGACAACAGGAAACCTATTTTCCCAGCAAGAGCGGTCAGGCACTGGAATGAGCTGCCCAGGGAGGTGGTGGAGTCATCAATCCTGGATGTGTTTAAAAGTCATTTGGATGTGGTGCTTGAGGATATGATTTAAGGGTGAACTTTGTAGAGTAGGGATAACGTTTGGACTTGATCCTGGGGGTCTTTTCCAACCAGAATGTTTCTGTGATTCTGTCATTTCCAGGCTTGGAGCCTCTGTGTCTTTTCAGGGCAATCTGTTGCAATGACTGACCACCCTCATGGGGAAGAGTTTCTTCCTCATCTTGAGTCTGAACATCACAGAGCTTCAGAAACATCAAAATACATGCCTGTAATACACTGAAATAATTCCTGCCCTTTCTACTGTGCTCTAGAGAAATCCTTAGCATAACCAGTGTCTTCCTTCCACAAACTCTCCTCGAGAGGAGAAGGCTTCGAGGAGACCTTAGAGTGGCTTTCCAGTATCTGAAGGGAGCCTACAGGAAGGCTGGGGAGGGCCTATTGACAAGGTCTGGTAATGTTAGGACGAGGGGGAATGGGTTTGAACTGGCAGAGGGGAGATTTAGACTGGATGTTAGGAGGAAGTTCTTTACAGTGAGGGTGGTAAGGCACTGGCACAGGTTGCCCAGGGAGGTTGTGGATGCTTCCTCCCTGGAGGTGTTTAAGGCCAGGCTGGATGAGGCCTTGAGCAACCTGCTCTAGTGGGAGGTGTCCCTGCCTATGGCAGGGGGTTGGAGCTGGATGATCCTTGAGGTCCCTTCCAACCTAAACCATTCTATGATTCTATAATTCTAACTGCATATTCTTCCTGTAGCACAGTTCAGAGAGGTCTTGTCTTTGAAAGCAAAAACTCAGCTTAAAACCCAGAACATCTGAAAACCTCCAAGTAAGAATCACTGGAAAATTCCCCAAGCTGCAAATGGAGAATTACAGCAAATCTGGTTAAAACATCCAAGTGTTCTTAAGGATATTTACAGAACACAGCATATTTTAAAGCCAGATTAAACCAATCATTACACAAATGACATAATATACAGCACAGAAATAGTTGCAACACTTCTATTTTCACCATGCTGACTCACACAATGTTTATTTAAAAACAAGGATACCATAAAAAGAAAAAAAACCCAACCAAACCCAAAAGCTCTTGTTTGACTTACCGGGAAGTACAGAAGAAGTGAGCCAAAAAGAATGGTTTCCAACAGCACCAGCCCTGAAGCTCTGATACTCTACGAGACAAAAAACAACACAGAATATCAGAAAACACTATGGGGACAGGCTGGAAGAGTTGGGGTCGTTCAGACTGGAGAAGAGAAGTCTCCTGGGAGACCTTAGAGCAGCCTTCCAGTAACTGAAAGGGGCTAGAGGCAGGCTGAGGAGGGGCTTTTGACAAAGGCTTTTATGGCAGAATGAGAGGGAATGGATTGAAGCCTGAGGAGGGCAGATTTAGACTGGAGATTAGTAAGAAATTCTTGACAATAAGGCTGGTGAGACACTGGAACAGGTTGCTCAGGAAGGTTGTGGCTGCTTCTTCCCTGCAGGTGTCCAAGACCAGGCTGGACAGGGTCCGAGCAGCATGGTTTAGTGGAAGGTGTCCCTCCCCGTGGCAGGGGGTTTGGAATGAGATGATCTTCATGGTCCCTCCCAACTCAAACCATTCTAGGATTCAGTGAAAATTCTCTCAGCTTGCCATTTACAAGCTGGGCTCTTTTCAGAAGACTTTTGACATCATAATGCTTCCACAGGGATGCTTATTAAAGCACAGCATTAAGCTGCCTGTCACAGTGGCATCCTTCGCACTCTTCACAGGCCCATTACAGTGCTTGTGTTTTACAAAATCCAATTTAAAATCTCACTCTTCCCTCTGTTAAATACTATTCAACACACATTACCTGGATGCATTTGGAAACTGCTAAAATTGCTCTCAAAAGTGAAGAATTATGGATCATGGGAATTACAGACAGGAACTGAGCTGCAGAATTTGTCCTGTACTACTGAAACTGCAAGAAGCTCCTGGAACATTTTGACTTACTGATTTGACTTCTATAACACATATGAATATCCTTCAATCTTGCTGATTACAGAGTGTGCTTTTAGACTGAAAGCACCTTTATTTTCCATGAAATTTTGCACAGAGATGTTAATTCCAGCATTAACTTGTCAGGGGTTGTAAAACAACATGCCATTTCCTCACTCAGCCTGAGGCAGTCTTCTCCATCAGAGCTGTCTTACATTCTCAATTAAAACAAAAAATCAATTGAAAGAGGAGAGGCTGAGGGAGCTGGGGTTGTTTAGCCTGGAGAAGAGGAGGCTCAGGGGTGACCACATTGCTGTCTACAACTCCCTGAAGGGAGGTTGTAGCCAGGAGGAGGTTGGTCTCTTCCCCCAGGCAACCAGCAATAGAATAAGAGGACACAGTCTCAAGTTGTGCCAGGGGAAGCATAGGCTGGATGTTAAGAGGAAGATCTTCACAGAGAGAGTGACTGGCATTGGAATGGGCTGCCCAGGGAGGTGGTGGAGTCACCATCCCTGGAGGTGTTCAGGAAAAGCCTGGATGAGGCACTTAGTGCCATGGTCTGGTTGATTGGATAGGGCTGGGTGCTAGGTTGGACTGGATGCTCCCGGAGGTCTCTTCCAACCTGGCTGATTCTATGATTCTAATTCTGTCCCCTAATGCAAAGTGTATTCCAATACATTGGATGATTTATGTATCGTGCATCTGTGCCTTATCTTCAAGGCAAATCATCAACCCTGCTTCCCATTTCTCTGATCATCTCTTTCTCCTGACAGATTGTTCCATACGCTGGGCTGGGAGAAGGCAGTGCTTGCCCCGCACCGTGAGCAATGCCAGCAGGCAGGAGAGCAGAAGAGGCTTTGCCAAAAATCTTTTGCCAAATCGCCTTCCTTCTCATCACAGAATCCTCTTGTGGACTGGAAGCAATAGCTCATGGCAATCTCTCTAGTGGTTTTAGATGGGTGAGGCTTATCTTGCAGAAGTAAGGTAGAGAGAGGAGACCATTTTGCTCTCTACAGCTCCCAAAAGGAGGCTGTAGTGAGGTGGATGTTGGTCTCTTTTCCCTAGTAATAAGTGATAGGACAAGACAAAACGGCCCAAACTTGCCCCAGGGAAGGCTTAGGTTGAAGATCAGCAGAAATTTCTTCCCTGAAAGGGTTCTCAACCACTGGAACAGGCTCCCCACAGAGGTGGTTGAATCCCCATCCTTGAAGGTGTTGAAAAGAGGCAGAGAGGTGACGCTGCAGGACACTATTTAGCACCAGACTTCGTAGTTAGTTGGCAGTTGGACTTTATGATCCAAAAGGTCTTTTCCAACCAAAATAATTCTCTGACTTAAAAAAAAAAAAATAAAAATCTGTCTGGATTTAGAGATAAATAAGTTTTTGGAGGGGTTCAGTTTCTGCTTGCAAAAAACTTGATGGAATTTTCTTGACAAAAATTCAGTGACTCTCTAACCTTACTCAGATTTCCAGCACCAACAAACCACTCAACCACTCCATTTATCTTCCTGAACAGAACTGCAGTGCTGAAACTTGAGTATTGACCTACAAGTGCAGCTTGCATTTACCCTGGGTTCCTGTAAAACATAGCAAAAGGTTTTCTTTCCCCTCCTCTATTGTGATGTTGTATAAAGAGCAAACCCAACCCCAAATGCAAAAATCTGGGAAACCAGCAACTGAAATGCCCTGTCAGGTTTTTCAGGCTCGAGTAATTCCACTCTTCAACAGCATATCAAGTGCTTTATACAATTTATTTCAATCCCTGGGCTAAATGAGTAGCCTTACCCTCCAGTCTGTTAATGCAAAGATGATCCAGCACTCCTCTACTGCATTTCTCTGTGGAACAGCCCTGCCTCGCTTCATCTAGAGGGATGCTCCAGACAGACCCTCACAAAACATGCATCTAAACAGGCAAAATATTGCCCCAAACACATTGATTCTGTATCTGTGAGACACTCATTTGTTAAAAGCAATAAATAAACAATAAATCAAGACCCAAAGGGATGACACTATCTTTTATGGCTGCTCATGCACCCATATTTCTGTATTTAGATGCATCCAACTGCTTCAAGTGGCATTATAAAAATCAATACATCCAGACAAGTCCTCAAAACTCTTTCTGTAGACACCTCTGATCTAATAGCACAGCAGAAAGATGAAAGTAAATGTTTGGAGGCCAGTTATGAAGTCATTAAATGCAAAACAAGGATGATCAGAAGGCTGAAGCACCTCGCCTATGAGGAGAGACTAAGGGAGTTGAGGCAGTTCTGTCTGCAGAGGTGAAGGCTCCAAGGTGACTTTATTGTGGCCTCTCAGTATCTTAAAGGGGCCTACAAGAAAGTTGGGGAGGGACTCTTTAGGATGTCAGGTAGTGATAGGAATAGAACAAAGCTAGAAAGGGGTAGATTCAGACTGGATGTTAGGAAGAAGTTCTTCACCATGAGGGTAGTGAGACCCTGGAACAGGTTGCCCAGGGAGCCCCATCCCTGGAGGTGTTCAAAGCCAGGCTAGATGTGGCTCTAGACAACCTGATCTAGTGTGAGGTGTCCTTGCCCACGGCAAGGGGATTGGAACTAGATGATCCTTGTGGTACCTTCCAACCCTGATTCTATGATTCTAATATTTCAAGGCTACTTTAATTAAGACTTGACCAATCTCCCAATTATTTAATGGCTTAAACATTTGAAGCCATGGATCATGCACACTACTTTGACATACACAGGAAAAGCACAAATGGCAACATGAGTTATTTCACACCTCTGCTGAACAGTGACATTTAGGCTGTGATGTTACATTTTGTGTGCAGTGAATGAACCACAAGGCTTAGAGTTCTTAGAAAAGGTTTAAATTTGCCTCCAACAACATTTTATGATGTTGAGTTCCCAGCACTTACTTATGCTGCACGAGACAGACAGCATTTCCACCAGGCTTCACCAAAAGTAGAACCCTCTGTGGCAGAGACTTTACAAATACAGGTCCCTGATGCTATGGGCAGCATCATAAACAGCTGACTCTATGGGAACCTGCAACCTACAGCTTCTGCCCTGGTAAGACAACAAATGAAAGGATGGAAACAGATGGTAACTCCCAGCAGGGGTAGGGAAGTGATTGTGCTGCTGTGCTCGGCATTGGTGAGGCCACACCTCAAAGACTGGGTTCAGTTTTGGGCCTCTCACTCCAAGAAGGATACAGAGGGGCTGGAGCAGGTCCAGAGAAGGGCAACAAAGCTGGTGAAGGGTCTGGAGAACAGGGTTGGTGAGGAGCAGCTGAGGAACCTGGGGGTGTCTAGTCTGAAGAAAAGGAGGCTGAGGGGAGACCTTTTGGCTCTCTGTAACTTTCTTGAAGGAGGCTTGGTGGGGCTTGGTCTCCTCCCAGGGATCAAGGGATGGGATCAGGGAAAACGGCCTGAAATTGTGCCAGGGGAGGTTTAGGTTGGAGATAGGAAAAATTTCTTTGCTGCAAGAGTGGTCAGGCATTGGAACAGGCTGCCCAGGGAGGTGGTGGAGTCACCATCCCTGGAGGCATTCAAGAAACCTGTGGCCATGGCACTTGGGGACATGGTTTGCTGTCCATGGTGGTGTTGGGTTGATGGTTGGACTCCACCATCTTAGAGGTCTTTCCCAACCAAAACAATTCTATGATTCTAAAATCTCCACCAGCTGGTGTCCACCTGCACTGTCCACACAACCAAAACTCTGTCAGGGCATTTTAGGACACAGCCCTAAGTGGGATTTTCTTCCACTTGCATGCAACATTTGCTCAATTTCTTTTTCTCTTCCCTAACAGCTGCTTGGGTTTGTTTTTTTGGGTTTTTTCCTCTCCATCAGCCTTGCTTGTTGGCATTTATTTTGGTTTTTGCTTATTTATTTCTCTGGTTGCTCATCTTGTGTACAGCTTGTTTATCACTGCTTTGTCTGTGAGCTCATTTCCCTTTTGGGGTTTTATTTCTCTTTACTTGGATGTGTCAGTAAAACTGCCCTTCCTGCTTTCCCCTGTCTCAATTAGTGGTTACACATTGCTGATCCCTAAGAGACACAGCAATTTATTTGGCTTCTGCTTTCATACATCCATGCTTAGCTTAACTACCCTTACCACACATTTCCTCCCCCCCACCTTCTCTAGGTTGGTTTATTAAATAATATATGGAGACCTTAGGTAAAAAATAATGAGGAAGAGGAAGAGCAGTATGGATTAAGTCAAAGGAGGAAAAATAGCAATTGAATTAGGTATTACTTCAATCCAGCCTCTACCCAGCAATACTGGGATCAATCCAAAAGAAAGCAGTTAAAATAGTACAGCATGTGTTCAACTAAAGATGAAGACAAGTTTGTCCTGGTCTCTACCATCTTTTTCATCCTCAGACAGGTTCTTTTTAGTGTAGCTGCCACCCTTCAGTTCTGCACTGACCAGTAAGTTCCACTAAGCCAGTTCCAGGAAATCTGATGCAAGCTGTCAGCCATGAGAGGAATTCAAGTGAACTGCAATCAAGTGCTTCATAGGAAGTCACCAAAAGGGACAGCTAGCAAAATGCAAGGCAGGTTTGGGAACATGGCAGCAAATGTAAATGGAATCAACCAGGTTGGAAGAGACCTCCAAGATCATCCAGTCCAACCTAGCACCTAGCCCTGGCCAATCAACCAGACCATGGCACTAAGTGCCTCAGCCAGGCTTTGCTTCAACACCTCCAGGGACAGCGACTCCACCACCTCCCTGGGCAGCCCATTCCAATGCCAATCACTCTCTCTGCCAACAACTTCCTCCTAGCATCCAGCCTAGACCTCCCCTGCCACAACTTGAGACGTGTCCCCTTCTTCTGTTGATGGTTGCCAGAAGAGACAGAAGAGCCCAACCCCACCTGGCTACAGCCTCCCTTCAGGTACTTGTAGACAGCAATGAAGCAGTATGAGGACAAGACCCCTGATGACCTCGATAGCTTCTGAATCCATGGGTATGTAACACTACAGCTATGGAGAAAGAGGAGCATGCAAGAACAGTAGCTTGTCTTGCATCTCTACAGAAGTGCAGCTAAAGATCTAAAGAGTGGGGGTCATGAGGACAGGGCTGGGCTCTTTGCAGTGGTGGCCAGTGACAGGACAAGAGGCAGTGGACACAAACTAGAACACAGGAGGTTTCACTTCAGTTCAAGGAGAAACTACTTTGAGAGTGATGGAGCATTGGACCAGGCCTCCCAGAGAGATTATGGAGTCTTCTCTGGAGGCTTTCAAAACCCACCTGGACATATTCCTATACAACCTGCATTAGTAGGGGGGATTGGACTCGATCTCCAGAGGTCCCTTCCAACTCTGACCATTCCATACTTCTGTGACAATGCACATCAATGAGTTCAAGTAAAGACATACAACACATGAACAGATGGCTTTGTTAAGATGATGGTAACAGAGCAAGGGGATATCACAGAGCTTCTTCATCCATCTCATTCTAAGACTGTGCTTCAGCCAAAGTTTCTTATCTATTAGTTCCAGTTCTGGACCTTAGGGAGCTAGAAATGCATTTATAAAGTGGGATTTCATCTTGGTATTACCTTCAGCTACTTCACAGAAGAAATAAAACAAGATAGCATCTCCTAAAGAAAAACTAAAATGGTGATTACAAGAGCTGAGGAGCAATCATGAACAGTCTAACCCTCAAGTGTCACCAAAGGACAGGTAAAGCCAGACCACCTTTCTATCACAATGCTTCAAAAGTAAGATTTAGGTCTTACTACGCTTTGGGTTGCTCCTGAGGCTTTCTCCATGTTAGGAGGGAACAATTCATCACCTTGATGCATGCTGTTGCCAGTCCACTTCCTAGAGCTTTCCTGCAGACTGCATGTACAATTACTGAGGGGGTAGGGAGTTCCCAGAGCAGGCCAAGCATCCCCCATCTTATCTTCAGCTTCTCCCTCACCAATTCTCTTAGCAGAGCACATTTACTTGACTGGGTCTGCAATGTTGCTCGTGAAGGGCTGCATTATGCCTTGAGATGTGCTCAGCCTTCAGTCTGTCCATATGATTTAGCCCATAAAAGCAGCCTTTGAGAGCCCTGGATCTCACAAGTGACACCATTTCTGTGGCAAACCACATCAGGAAAGGGAAGTCCTGGCAAACCACATCAGGCAAGGGCCTCTTGGGTGCTGCTGAAGGGTCATACATCAGAATCACAGAAACATCCAGGTTGGAAAAGAAAGAAATGCTTAGCAATTATTTGCATGAGAGAAATTGTATATATTAAACCCCCAAAAAAGTAGCTGAGCAAGCTGCCTCAAGTGTAACAAACCAAAAAGCTAAACTGATGGATAAATAATGACAGAAGATACTGCACTGCAATTCTCCGTGGCCCAAAGCAATCCAGGGAACACAGTGGCCCTAATCAGCATTGAATTTCTGAATGGCATGGCACAAAGTCAGTGATATAAGTGTCAAAGTATTTTCAGAGAGGAGAAAAAAAAACCCTGAGATCAAAGCCAAAATGAAACTAAAGTGATTCTGCGTCTCCTATGTTGTACATTATGAGTGAGCAGAACTGTAGAGTCTTGGTGTCAGGCCAAGCAGGCTGCAGGTTTCTCAGCAGCATGGCATGGTGGAAGCACAGGGAGGGGAAAGGATTGGCAGATCTTGACCTTTTTTTCATTTCCATTAAACAGTTCTGCCAGGTCTGCAATATTAAGAAGGACCAAAGAGGGCTGTGACTTAGTGAAAATGTCCCTTTGCAAAGAATCATAGAATNAGCCCCAACTCTCTCAGCCTGTCTTCATAGCAGAGGTGCTCCAGCCCTCTGATCATCTTCGTGGCTCTTGGCTTACAGACAGACAAGGTCTGAGAGGGATTATTAGGGGGAAGAAAAGTGAAGACAGGTTTTGGTTTAATCTCACCTTTGAATACAACACACAGAGAACAGTGGGGGTTGGAAGGGATCTCCAGAGATCACTGAATGCAACCCTCCAAAGCAGGACCACTTAGGGGAGGCTACAGAGGAATGCATCCAGGTGGGTTTTGAAGATCTCTAGAAGAGGGGACACCAGAGCCTCTCTGGGCAGTCTGCTCCAGTGCTCTGTTACCCTCACAGTAAAAAAAACTTTCTCATGTTGAGATGGAATTTCCTGTGACTGAGTTGAAGACCGTTGCCCCTCGTTCTCACTGGGTGCCACTCCAAAGAGACTGTCCCTTCTCCTGAAAGCCACAGGATCACAGAATTTCTTAGACTGGAAAAGACCTTCAAGCTCATCGAGCTTCACACCGGCAAGTCCTTGACTAAACCAAATCCCTCAGTACCTCATCTAATCACTATGAATCACTATAGTTGGAAAGGACCAGCAGGATCAGCCAGTCCAACCTTCAGGTACTTGCAGACATTGATAAAGTCCCCTCTCAGCCTTCTCTTCTCCAGACTACACAGCCACAGGTCTCTCAGTCTTTCCTTGTAAGACAGATGCTCCAGTCTCTCAAACTTCCTTGTAGCTGTCTCTGAGACCCTCTCCAATAGTCCCCTGTCTCTCTTGAACAGAAGAGCCCCAAACTGTACACAGCATTCCAGATAAGGTCTACCTAGGGCTGAGTAGAGGGGGAGGAGAACCTCCCCTGATCTACTGGACACAAGTATGTACACTACACATAAGTATGAAGATGCTCCTACTTATTACACTGTAAAGGGTATCCTGCAGAGAGAAGTTCTACTTCTCTAAGTTTTGGGTTGTGTAGTGCTAGGCTGAGGGGTTAATGGTTTCAGGCTGAAGGAGGTCTACAAGAAAGCTGGGAAGAGACTTTTTGCAAGGGCTTGTAGTGAAAGGATGAAAGCAAAATGATTAAAGCTGGAAGAGGGCAGATTTAGACTAAATATTAGGAAGAAATTCTTTCCAGTGAGGGTGGTGAGACACTGGAACAGGTCGCTCAGGGGAGGTCATGGCTGTCTCCTCCATGGAGGTGTTCAAGACCAGGCTGAATGAGGCCTTGAGCAATTTGGGCTAGTGGGAACTGACTGCCCACAGCATGGAGTGTTGAAACTAGATGATCTTCAAGGTTCCTTCCCTTCTATGGTCCCCAACCCACTCTATGAATGACCAATCAAATGCCATAAGAAGGCTCTGTTATCAGTTCATCACTGCTGGTTGAGGTGCTCAATTCAAGCTACTCACCCTCAGCTAACTGCAAGAACCTCCTTACTTAAAAGGAGAAAATGTAGGACCTCCTCTGAAATCTTCTTCCTAAAACAACCAAGATGAAAGTCTGTGTCCTGCTCAACCTCTCACCATGCTGACAAACACTTCTCATGGGAATTGTTCTACCGGAATGGTAACCTCCTAACAGGATGTGGATGGTAACTGCACTGCTTTGCTTAGCAAAGGCCAATTTGCCAGAGACAGGCCCCTACAGTTCTGTGCCACCTTGGCAAGCTGTCAGAGCTTCCTGGCATTTGCAGGGTTTGTGCAGTATTCCTAAGCCAAATAAATACAGTCCTCATGCTTTTTCATTTTCCTTTAAAGAATACTTACACAAAGGTCAATATATATAGATATATATTTGTATTACTGGTTAGAGCTGAGCTCAAATAGGATGTAATTATTAAATTTACTTTTTACTTGGGGAAAAAGAAACAGGAACAGCAAAGGTCAAGCAGTCATCAATCATAAATCAGTTGCAATAAAAGTGCACAAGGTGCCAGGGATCCAAAAAATCCCCAAATATTTTATTTTTCCAATTCCTGTGCCCCTTGATGCTGTCTGTTACACAAGTAATGAAACTTGCCAGCCAAGAATATGGTGAAGAGAAGCTGTCCTGCATTTTGAATCCTAGGTCTTAGTGTAGGTATAGAATCATAGAATGGTTTAGGTTGGAAGGGACCTCAAGGATCATCCAGCTCCAGCCCCCTGCCATAGGCAGGGACACCTCCCACTAGAGCAGGCTGCTCAAGGCCTCATCCAGCCTGGCCTTAAACACCTCCAGGGAGGAAGCATCCACAACCTCCCTGGGCAACCTGTGCCAGTGTCTCACCACCCTCACTGTAAAGAACTTCCTCCTAACATCCAGTCTAAATCTCCCCTCTGCCAGCTTAAACCCATTCCCCCTCGTCCTGACATTACCAGACCTTGTCAATAGTCCCTCCCCAGCCTTCATGTAGGCTCCCTTCAGATACTGGAAAGCCACTCTAAGGTCTCCTCGAAGCCTTCTCTTCTCCAGGCTGCAGAGCCCCAACTCTCTCAGCCTGTCCTCACAGCAGAGCTGCTGCAGCCCTCTGATCATCTTCGTGGCTCTCCTCTGGACCCGCTCCAGCAGTTCCATGTCCTTCTTGTGTTGGGGGCTCCAGAACTGCACACAGTACTCCAGGTGGGGTCTGAGGAGAGCAGAGTAAAGGGGGAGAATCCCCTCCCTTGCCCTGCTGGCCACACTGCTCTTGATGCAGCCCAGCACAGGGTTGCTGTCTGGGCTGCATGTGCACACTGCCGGCTCATGTTGAGCTTTTCGTCGACCCAGACCCCCAGGTCCTTCTCCTCAGGGCTGCTCTCAGCCATTCACCACCCAGCCTGTATCTGTGCCTGGGATTGCACCGACCCAGGTGCAGGACCTTACACTTGGCCTTGTTAAACGTCATGAGGTTGGCCTGGGCCCACCTCTCCAGCCTGTCCAGGTCCCTCTGGATGGCATCCCTGCCCTCCAGCAAGTCAGCTGTGCCACACAGCTTGGTGTCATCTGCAAACTTGCTGAGGGTGCACTCAATTCCTCTGTCCATATCACTGACAAAGATGTTAAAGAGCACTGGTCCCAGCACTGACCCCTGAGGAACACCACTTGTCACCGGTCGCCAGGTGGACATTGTGCCATTGATCACCACTCTCTGCATGCGACCATCCAGCCAATTCCTTATCCAGTGAGTGCTCCACACATCCAGTCTGTGCTTTTCCAGTTTGGTGACCAGGATGTCATGTGGGACAGAGTCAAATGCCTTACTCAGGTCTAGGTAGCTTTCACTACACCACTTGTAAGACACAACTTGAAAAAAATCTTATTTGCTGGTGAAGAACTCTCACAGTGAAAATGGTTCCTGTCCCAGGGACATCTTTTCCTGCAAGAGCAGGAGTTGCTTCCTTGGGGACAGAGTGCTTAGATCAAAATACCTGGTCCTCACCAAGCGATTAGGAGTACATCAGTGAAGGAAAACCAGCAATGAGGTAAACAATGCCTAAGCTCAGTCTATTCACAGCCCTATGGTTAATTTAAAAGCTGAACTTTTTGAACTAGATGATCTCTTGAGGTGCCTTCCAGCTCCTGACACTCTGTGATGTGAAATGATCATCAAAGTTCAGGATCACTTAAAGTGCCTGTTGCAATTATTAAGTGAAAGGAAGATGCAAAACCGTTAGGGTCTTCAAGGATAAAACACATTTTAATATCAGCTAGAGATCAAACAGAACACACAAAAATCTGATGGAAGACACCAAAATTCCTGAGCAGGAGGTGGGGCTCAGTCAGCATGTTCCCCTAAGGTAGTTTGTCAACAAACCACTTGAAGTGAATTTCAGCTTTCATGCTCAGCGTGGCTTTGGCATCACCCATTACAGAAGACAACACAATGGCTCACTGAAACAATCTGTATAAACTATAGTACACTCATGGGCAAGCAGTGTGCCCAGGTGGCCAAAAAGATCAACAACATCCTGGCTTGTATTAGAAATAGCATGGCCTGCAGGAGGAGGGAAGTGATCAGTCCCCCTGTGCTTGGCACTGGTGAGGCCACACCTTGAGTACTGGGTTTGGGTTCGGGGCTTTCACTATAAAAAAGATACTGAGGTGCTGCAGCAGGTGCAGAGAAGAGTAATAAAGCTGGTGAAGGGGATGGAAAATAGGTCTGGTGAGGAGCAATGAGGGAACTGGAGTTGTTGAGTATGGGGGAAAGGAAAAGACCTTATTGCTTTCTACAATTGGATTGAAGTCAGCTGTAGCAAGGTGAGTGTCTTCTACCAAGTGACAGGACATGAGGAAACAACCTCAAGTTGTGCCAGGGAAGGTTTAGGTGGATAGTAGGAAAAATGGCTCCACTGAAAAGTTTGCCAGGCATTGGAACAAGCTGCCCAGGTAAGTGGTGGAGTTCCCATCCCTGGAGGTATTTCAAAGATGTGTAGCTGTGGTGCTGAGGGACATGGTTTAGTGATGGACTTAGCAGTGCTGCATTAATGATCTCCTCCAACCAAAATGGTTCTGTAAACGGTTCTATGTAAAAAGGAGGAGTTTAAGGTAAATCACAGGGGGAAAAAAACCAACCAGACTTCAAAGCTCAAGATTCACAACATTTCAGAGGAAACATGGAATGGGCTAAGAAGAGTTAGAAAATATCTGGTAAAGACTTAAAAGAATCTCATTATTCACATGACTGAGAAAGCAAATAAACTGTAGGTGAAGAACACAATACTCATTTGAAATCAAACTCAGAATTCTGAAGATTTTAAGTCAACTCCATTAAAAAAACCCCAAACTCTTTTCTTTACAAAACCAAATGGCTAAACTGCTCAAAACAAAGATTATGACTGGATCTGACAAATCCTCCAAGTGGTGAGACTTTTCAGCTCTCTACATTTTTATTTCAGCAAGTAATCTCTCGTTAAGTTTAGAACATGCACTGTATGGTTCACTGCAAATAAAAGCACAGTTGCCTTGGAACAAAACATTCTTATGTGTAACTTTCCTTTCTACCATTGTATTGCTGCAAGCTCCAGCCCCAGGTCAGGTTGGGAAGAACACCATAACAAGAAGACAATGCCACATATCATAAGAAAGGATCAGTAGTACCAGCCTATGAATATCCCATCCAGAGTCAGTACTTGAATCTGAAGAGATGATATGGAGGGCAGGAGATACTCTCAAAAAGCCTCTACCAAGCTTGAGGAGAGAACGAAGGGAACAAGGAACATTCTTGTAACAAGACCATGATGAGGGGAGGCTGCATTAAAGAAATGGCATCAGGAGAGGCAGAAAAGCTCACATGGGAGTTCAGGTACCATGAGGTATAGCTCATGTACACATTCAACAGGGAAATGCAAAGAGGACAACGCACAGTGTCAAGACAGAAAACCATCTGCAACATCATTCTGAACAGACAGAAGCAGGTCATGACCAGGATTGCCAAGGCCATGGCCAGCCAAGGCCAGGTGCAATAGTCAAGGCACAAGACAGCAAGAAGAGACAAGAATTTTAAGTCTGTGGACTTAAAAGATCTATTAAAAGGGAACTCAGAGTTCAGTAAGGCTTAGACAGAGCCAAAGATAAAGTGCATTCCAGAGTACAAAATGATGTTCGACAACAAGCAGGTTGCTACAGCAACTCAGCAAGTAATAGCTGGCATATCTTAGAGGGAAGCAGGAGGAGATCAAGGTTTCTTTTCAGCTATATTGATGAGAAGAAGTCAGAGAAAAGTGTCAAGATTTTATACCAGACAGAGGCAGGCATGGCTAGGACAGGGAAGGCAGAAAGCAATCTGACTGTGTTCACAGCATGGAGTCCTAAAGAGAAGCTGACAGCAGAAGGCTGCTGCCTGTGAGCCATAAACCTTCAACTTCAGCCCAGAGAAACAAAGGGAAGAATGAAAAATAGGCACATGTTTTGGTCTGAATGATCTGCATTCAGCTTCCACCACGTGACAGTTTCTCTGAGGTTGCCACCATTAAAGTTCTACAATAAAAAAAAACAAAGGTAACATTTAGTGGAAAAAAAGCAAGGTTTGCCTCCACTAGAGCTGCCAATGCAGCATTATTTCTGCCCTTGGAAAGTTCTCATACTTGTTTTTTCCTGGCATTGTTTGTTTTCCAAGTTTCTTTGTTTAAGCCATTTGTTTCTTCTCTTGGAGTGAAGCTTCAGAAAAAAACCCCCAAATTACTTTCTCATCTTCAAATGAGGTTCTCCTTAGTGATACTGATTTTCACTATGAGGGCCAGACAGTGGCACACTGGAATGCAAATCCCAGCGGCACCAAATATCATGTTTCAGTCCCAAATCTTGACCCTTTCTGTCCACCAAATGCTTCTCCCAGAGACAAAAAGCTCATCAAGCAAATGACTTCTGCAAGCCTTCTTGGTTGAAAAGCTTCTCCACTACAAATTGGGTTCACACTTGGAACAGTTACTTCTGAGACAAAAAGAAGCCTGCTCTTGGCAAGGGAAACACACCAAAGACCTCATGCTGGCCACCAGGGACCCTGCTATTGCTGTTGATTGTACGAGGAAGGTTTGCAGCAGTAGACAACTCCAAGGCAAGTAGTAGGATAAATAAATAATAATGTTGCTATTATTCTGCTGATGTGATAGGAAGTCCCTTCCCAGCAAATCTGTAAATGCCCATTCACACATCCAAGTGAAACTCCACAGGATGTCAGGGGTTGGAAGGGACCCAAAGAGATCATCAAGTCCAACCCCAACCTCAGGTGAATGCAACCGTCCTGAAGCTACTGCATCACAGAATCGGTGGGGCAAGCTTATTACCATGGGACAGACCACTCAGTCTACTTGCCCTCCATACCAGGGCCACAAATAGAAGACTCAGCAAGCACCAGAGTAACAGGCAATCTGTTTGCTCAGTCTCATTTCCAGACCTGAAACAGCCTTGGACAAAATTATTCTGGGCTGTAATAGTTCTTGCTGTTGGAAAATAAATGCTGAAATTCAAGGATTCAATTACCTTTATTTTCCACAATTTATTTTGCAAGTGGAATTATAATGTAATACAATTAAAGGCTCCTACAGCCTTGTCTCTGGTGCATTCAATGTCTCTGTCCATGGCACCCACAAAGATGTTGAACAAGACTGGTCCCAGGACTGATCCCTAAGGGACTCCACTTGTCACTGGCCTCCACTTGGACACGGACCCGTTGACAGCCACTCTTTGTGTGCAGCCAATTCTTTATCCACCCAGTGCTCTACCCATCAAACCCTTGTGTCACCAGCTTGGAGAGCAGATGTGGTGTGGGACAGTGTCAAAGGCCTTGCTCAGGTCCAGGTAAATGACATCATTTGGTCGCCCCTCATCTATTAATGTTGTGACCTGTTCTTAGAAGGCCACCAGGTGGTGGTTAGAGGTTGGATTTGGTGTTCCTGAGGGGCTTTTCCAACCTGGCTGTTTCTGTGATTCTGTATGCCCACCAGCACAGCATGGAGAGGCAGCTGCTCCATCTGCACAACATTTCTTCCCACTATCAAGTTTCCACTTCAGTTGAAATGTCAGAAATCAGTGTCTAGGGAGAAGAAAAGCAGAATGTGCACCAAAGATGAAAGGCATCCAGGCATAAGCACATCAAGATGCCACTATAGAGTTAAAAATAAGGGATTAGCTGATTTACATTAGTGAAAAAAAGAGGTATGTTTGCAAAGCCAGCATGCTTTAATATTTAAAGATGGATCAGGCATCAATAGCCTCTGATTATCTCCCTCTGAATTCCTGCCTCCTAGCATGGCTGCACTACAGGAGAACAGACAGAAAGACATCCCCAGTTGGTATTTTTTAGTATTAGAAAGGGGAAGTGCAGCACACATTTGTATGTTGCCTTTCCATCTATGTGCAGTTTTAAGCAGTGTTTGAAAGTGCAATTTTCAGGGTTGTCTTCATAGAGCTGGAATAGTGTTTAGCAGAACACTTAGATGTATTTACACTAAATGGAAAAACAGGAAAGTGAGGGCATAGAGCATCTATGAACTCCAAACACTGTAAATCTATATTCAACAGAGACTAACAGCCATGTAAAACCAGGCAGTTGCTGTTATTTGCCACAGCTCCCTCCAGAGAGATAAAATGATTTATTCCTGTTGATGACTACCCATGGGGTCTTGTTAACTGTTAGTTTGTTTCTCTTGATCAGTGTTCCAGATATTTGATTTCCTCTTCTCATTAAAGGTATTTGCCACAACAAGCTCCTGGAAAAGCTGGCAGCTCTATCCACTCTGATATGGGTCTTGGAGCTCTATCCACTCTGATATGGGTCAAGAACTGGCTGGAGGGCTGAGCCCAGAGAGGGGTGGTGAATGGTGCCACACCCAGTTGGCAGCTGTCACTAGTGGTGTCCCCCAGAGATCAGTGTTGGGCCCACATTTATTGATCTGAATGAGGGGATAGAGCACATTGGCAGTAAGTTTGCAGATGACACCAAGCTAGGAGCAGCCGTGGATCTGTTGGAGGGTAGGAGAGCCCTGCAGAAGAACCTTGCCAGGCTGGATGGGTGGGCAAAAGCCAATGGGATGAGACTGAATGAGGCCAATAGCAGGCTTCTACACTTTGGCCACAACAACCTCAAGCAGCACTACAAGCTGGGGACAGAGTGGCTGAGAGCAGCCAGGCAGAGAGGGATCTGGGGGTGCTGGGAGAGAGGAGCTGAAGATGAGCCAGCAGTGTGCCCAGGTGGGCAGCAGAGCCAATGGCATCCTGGGCTGGCTCAGGAGCAGTGTGGGCAGCAGGACAAGGGAGGTTATTCTGCCCCTGTGCTCAGCACTGCTCAGGCCACACCTTGAGCACTGTGTCCAGTTCTGGGAACTTCAATTCAAGAGAGATGTTGAGGTGCTGGAAGGTGTCCA
>WAAF01005428.1:82220-155591 GCA_013400475.1 Tricholaema leucomelas
CTCCTCTTCTGCAGGCTGCACACCCCCAGCTCCCTCAGCCTCTCCTCACAAGGTCGTGCTCCAGGCCCCTCACCAGCTTCGCTGCCCTTCTCTGGATGTGTTCCAGTATCTCAACATCTCTTGAATTGAGGAGCCCAGAACTGGACACAGCACTCAAGGTATGGCCTGACCAGTGATAAGTACATGGGAAGAATAACCTCCCTTGTCCTGCTGCCCACACTGTTCCTGATACAGGCCAGGGATGTGTGTCTCCTGCACTGCCAGCTATGACTGATTATCCAGTGAGCATCTATAGACTTTGAGATGATTCCTCGTTATAACTAAAGTAAGAAAGATCTGAACTTGAGACTTTCCACCTCTGTGTAACAAAAGCTGAGCAGAATCTCTGCAATGTAGGGATGATGCATTGCTAAAGATGAACTTTTAAGTTGAACAAAGCACTTCTGTTCTACTAAGGATCTTCCACTGCACACCTGATTACCTCACGAGGCAGACAACTGAAGTGCCTTGGAGAATGGTGCTAAAATATCAGCAGTTAGCCTTTTCTGTCTGCACTAATATTGCTACCTAAAAATGGGCCATTAGCAGAGTGCATCATCATGTACTCAAGCACTTACAGCTTAGTTGCAACTTGCATACATGAAAAAGCATTATTTTTCTCTAAGATCAATTTCTATCCTCAAAAGAGACACTGAAAACATGGCAGTGGCTCTGTGCCCCAGGGCCCCCACTAACTGCTGCACAAAAACTAGACAGGTTTTACATATTTTAGCACCAAAGAACTCACTCCACCTTGGCAGGGTAACACTTTCCCACTTGGTATCCTACTCAGTAACAGAACAGTCTAAATTTCAGCTTTGCTGCTTTCCCACAACCTGCAACATGTGTGACCTCCCTGGAGCAGCACCACCCTGCTGCTTTCAGTCAGACAAGCAGCTGACTTGCAGCATCAATCCTGTGGATGACACCGTCCATGCAACATTGCATCTTGGTGTTTAGGGCCCCAGCTGAGCTTGCAGAGGTGGCAGGTAAGCAACAAGACTTCCCACCACAAAACCATGCAGTGTCCAACAGCCCTGCAAAGCCATTTTAGAGAGCTGCCATTCGGATGGAAAACAAAGCACTCATCTGGACCTACTCAGAAGTCTGACACTTTAGGAACAATCTACACCTGTAGTGAAACTATTCTGTGCAGAACCACACTAGCATGGAGAAATGCTCCTCTTCCAGATTCAACACTAGAGGGACAAGGGATGTTATTCTTCTCCTGTATTTATCACTGGTCAGGCCACACCTTGAGCACTGTGTCCAGTTCTGGGAACTTCAATTCAAGAGAGATGCTGAGGTATTGGAAGGTGTCCAGAGAAGGGCAACAAAGCTGGTGAGAGGCCTGGAGCACAGCCCTGTGAGGAGAGGCTGAGGGAGCTGGGGGTGTGCAGCCTGCAGAAGAGGAGGCTCAGGGCAGATCTCATTGCTGTCTACAACTACCTGAAGGGAGGCTCTAGTCAGGTGGAGTTGGGCTCTTCTGCCAGGCAACCAGTGACAGAAGAAGGAGACACAGTCTCAAGTTGTGCCAGGGGAGGTCTAGGCTGGATGTTAGGAGGAATTTGTTGGCAGAGAGAGTGATTGGCATTGGAATGGGCTGCCCAGGGAGGTGGTGGAGTCACCATCCCTGGAGGTGTTGAAGCAAAGCCTGGCTGAGGCACTTAGTGCCATGGTCTGGTTGATTGGCTAGGGCTGGGTGCTAGGTTGGACTAGATGATCTTGGAGGTCTCTTCCAACCTGGTCAATTATATTCTATTCTGCTTCCCTTTGCTGAATAACCAACTTGAGCTGAGATTTCAACCCACAGAAGTGCAAAAGAGGTCTTTTTCTGCTAGCTTCCATTTCATCTTGAAACCTGCAAATCTTTTCTGCCTCTATTTTCTTTCACTAAGAATACTTGCTGAGCAATTAACATTTCTATGCAGTTTGGTATCATCAAGACTTCACCAATCTATCCCCACAAATAGATCCTCAGGTCAGAGAGGTTTTGCCCAAGCTGCTTGCAGGTTTTGTATCTAGAACTCCTGTATCAGCATCACTTTGCATCTCCAAATACTCATTGCTATTCCCTGGGCATCTCTGACTTCTCCTGCAGCAGAGAGCTAACAATATGAACCTCTGGCTAAAGGATGGTGTGAAGAAGCTTGGAAAGGTATTCACCCAAAGCAGGAGGCCAAGAAGGATGCTTGTTACACCTTGAAACAACATCTTTACACTTCTGACTGCAGCATGAGCTCTGCTAGGGTAACTACAACAATTCTGGCACAAAATCTGTGCAGGGGTTTTATGCTTTGGGTGTGTGATGGAAGCAACAGATATCAGCTTTGGGCATGCAGGTTTCCTTGCTGAGAACCAACTCGAGTTCTGCTTCCCTTACTGTGGGCAACTCAGCCTAATCACTGTATGATAGAGAGTAGGTCTTTTGAGGAGAGGCTGAGAGAGCTGACCTTGTTTAGCCTGGAAAAAAAGAGGCTGAAGGGAGACCTTCTTGCTCTCTACACTCCCTGAAAGGAGGCTATGGAGAGGTGGGGGTTGGTCTGTTCAACCTAGGAATAAGTGATAGGGGCAAGAGGACATGACCTCTAGTTATGCCAAGGGAAGTTCAGGTTGGACATTAGGAAGAATTTCTTCATTGAAAGGGTTCTCAGGCATTGGATCAATTTGCCCGGGGAGTTGGTGGAGTCCCTGTCCCTAGAGTTACTCAGGAGTTGTGCAGACATGGTGCTTAGGGGTATGGTTTAGTCAAGGACTTGTCAGTGCCAGGCTAATGAGTAGAGCAGATGATCTCAAAGGTCTTTTCCAGTCTAGGCAATTCTGTGATGTGTGTCCCAGACAAGTGTAAGCTATACATCATCCATAGCACACAGCCAGCCACACTTTCAGGTCTGAGCAGCTAGGAGAGTTTGGATGCTCCTTTGGATCATGCTCAGTGAAAGCCTGCACCAAGCCAGAGGCGAGGGCACTCTGGTTTGCCCTGACCAAAGAGAAAACAATGAGGTTAATTTCCTCAATCCTTGTGCTTGGGCACAGACAACAGAAATCTGTTTCCCCACAGCAAAACTGCTTTTCATGCTTCTTATCTACAAATCAAATCTCCTTCAAGGGGGTATGTTTTACAGCATCCTCAAGAGCACGGTGAATGACAAACCAAAGGGCTAGAACTCCTGAAGTGATTATATAATCCCAGAGTTGCAAACCACTGGAAGTTTACTGTCTAACCCTGACAAGGATAAAAAGGAGCCCTGCATTATTCATGCTAGCTCTGTTTTCTTTTTAAAAGACTCAAGCAAAGGCACTTACTCTGAAAGCTGTTCACCGAGAAGATGTTGGGATGATAGAATCCAGCCTTGCAAATACATTTGTAGGCTCCGAGCACAAATCCGAGGCCTTTAATTGGCATGCACTGTGAGGAAGGAAGGAAACAGAAACGTCACACAGGGGATCATACAACAGCGTGCTCAGACACACATTCAACCACAAAAACACTGCAAGACACTGTCAGCAGACATCTAAGAAAAAAAACCACAAGTCTGACAGCATTTTTCTCCTTTGCTTTTCTTGTTATAGAAACCTCCTTTTAATTGTTTTTTGGTGGTGTTCTTCTTGATGTTCATCACCAGCAGAGAGCAAAGACAGCTGCGTTCCAGCCTGTCCCACTCTTAAACCAGCCAAGTGCCAAATTTGACTCTCGCCTCTTAGCTCTAGGTAGGACAGCAGACAGCTGTGGTTTCCTCCTGGAGAGTTTCCAGCACTTCTCCCCAGCACAGCAGGTGGGTTTCAGACGGTTGGAGCTCATACGCTATGTGAGAATCATAGAATGGTTTAGGCTGGAAGGGACCTCAAGGATCATCCAGCTCCAACCCCCTGCCATAGGCAGGGACACCTCCCACTAGAGCAGGCTGCTCAAGGCCTCATCCAGCCTGGCCTTAAACACCTCCAGGGAGGAAGCATCCACAACCTCCCTGGGCAACCTGTGCCAGTGTCTCACCACCCTCACTGTAAAGAACTTCCTCCTAACATCCAGTCTAAATCTCCCCTCTTCCAGCTTAAACCCATTCCCCCTCGTCCTGACATTACCAGACCTTGTCAATAGTCCCTCCCCAGCCTTCCTGTAGGCTCCCTTCAGATACTGCAAAGCCACTCTAAGGTCTCCTCGAAGCCTTCTCTTCTCCAGGCTGCAGAGCCCCAACTCTCTCAGCCTGTCCTCATAGCAGAGCTGCTGCAGCCCTCTGAGCATCTTCGTGGCTCTCCTCTGGACTGGCTCCAGCAGTTCCATGTCCTTCTTGTGCTGGGGGCTCCAGAACTGCACACAGGACTCCAGGTGGGGTCTGAGGAGAGCAGAGCCAAGGGGCAGAATCCCCTCCCTTGCCCTGCTGCCCACACTGCTCTTGCTGCAGCCCAGCACAGGGTTGCTGTCTGGGCTGCATGTGCACACTGCAGGCTCATGTTGAGCTTTTCGTCAACCCAGACCCCCAGGTCCTTCTCCTCAGGGCTGCTCTCAGCCATTCCCCACCCAGCCTGGAGCTGTGCCTGGGATTACACCGACCCAGGTGCAGGACCTTACACTTGGCCTTGTTAAACGTCATGAGGTTGGCCTGGGCCCACCTCTCCAGCCTGTCCAGGTCCCTCTGGATGGCATCCCTGCCCTCCAGCAAGTCAGATGTGCCACACAGCTTGGTGTCATCTGCAGACCTGCTGAGGGTGCACTCAATTCCTCTGTCCATGTCACTGACAAAGATGTTACAGAGCACTGGTCCCAGCACTGACCCCTGAGGAACACCACTTGGCACCGGTCGCCAGGTGGACATTGTGAAATAAAGTGGCAGCCAAGCCACCAACCTTCTGCAGGCAGCACCTGCTGGTACACCCACCACAATGGGGACTGTACTGGAGTGGACACTGACACAGTCAAAAGAAAGCCAGCAAGAGGTCAGTGAAAACACCTGCAGACCTCTAGCCCACCTAGGTGAAAGTTAAGAAGCTTACACCACAGGCAGCCCCATTATTCTAAGCTCTCTTGTCCCATTTCAAGGAAGCAATATGTATCCTGGGCTGAGTCAAAAGACACAAGGCCAGCAGATGAAGGGAGATCATTCTGCCCCCCTGCTCTGCTCTTGTGAGACCCATCTGGAGTACTGCATCCAGCGC
Source organism: Tricholaema leucomelas (assembly GCA_013400475.1). NCBI lineage: Eukaryota > Metazoa > Chordata > Aves > Piciformes > Lybiidae > Tricholaema lacrymosa > Tricholaema leucomelas. The sequence goes on from WAAF01005428.1 coordinate 87,414, forward strand.
TGAAGCCCCTGACACAACGAGGACATGGAACTGTTGGAGAGAGTCCAGAGGAGGCCATGAAGATGATCAGAGGGTTAGAGCACCTTTGCTCTGAAGACAGGCTGAAAGAGTTGGGTCTGTTCATCCTGTAGAAGAGACCTTAGAGCAGCCTTCCAGTACCTGAAGGGGGTTACAGGAGAGCTGGGGAAGGACTTTCAGTAAGGGCTCATTGTAATAGGACAAGGGGGAAGGGTTTGAAACTAGAGCAGGGTAGGTTTAGATCAGACATTAGGAAGAAGTTCTTTACAGTGAGTGTGATGAGACACTGGGACAGGCTACCCAGAGAAGTTGTGGACATCTCATCCCTGGAAGTGTTTAAAACCAGGTTGGATGGGACATTGAGGAACTTGGTCTAGTATGAGGTGTCCATGCCAGTGGCAAGAGCGCTGGTACTAGATGATCTTCAAGGTCCCTTCCACCTCAGCCACTCCACAAAACTAATTTTCATGTTATCCCTGCTTCCAGCCTTTGGCAGCTCCAGTTCACACCTTAGAAAACACTGGGCAAATTCCCATGCAGAAGTGTAACAGTGACCAGAACATCAATCTGTTGAAAGGAGGGATGGAGTGAAGGAGAGAAAGCAGCCTAGATCCCTCTAGATGCAGTTTCAAACTCCCAAATTCTACAGTGCTCAACACTGCATGGAAATAAAACTATTAACTATTCCTAGTCTGACTTTTGCTAAGGAATTGCAGTAGGTAAGCAGGGAAAACACTAAATACCACATGGCCAAAGGTTTTTCCAGGAGAGAATGGTTTTACCCTTTCTTTACAATCCATTTAACAGTTAACTTTGTATCAGCCAAGGGTGGTAAATATTATGGTGAAGAAGGTAATACAACTGAGTAAGAGTTTGCTGGGATACAGGAGTTCAGCAAACTAAGGTCAGATTTGTTTAATCAGAAGCTTTTCCTGTCTGGCTGTGGAGGAAGCCACATAACACACAGCAGGCACAGGCAAGCAACCTCTGTTGTTGCCCTGACAAGTGGCATCCAGCAAAAGGTCGAGGGACTTGGGGCTTTCTAGCCTTGAGAAGACTGAGGGTGGATCTCACAACTGCTTATAAATATGTAAGAGGTGGGTGGAGGAGGAATGGGCCCAGTCTGCTCTCAGTGGTGCCACAGGGACAGGACAACAGGTGATGGGCACAAGCTTGAATATAAGAAGTTCCATCTAAACATGAGGTGCAGAAAAGGGCTACAAAGATAAAGGGAACCTCTCTGTGATTGGGAAAGACTGAGAGAATTGGGATTGTTGAATCTGGCAAAGGGAAGACTGAGGTGGGATCTCAGAGATGCTGGTGAATATGTTAAGGGTGGGAGGCAGGAGGATGGCACCAGGCTTTTTTCAGTGGTGCCCAGTGACAGGACAAGGAGGGACAGGCACAAACTGGAACATAGGAAGTTTCATCTAAACACGAAGAACTTCTTAATTTAAGGGTGCTGGGGCACTGGAGCAGGCTGCCCAGAGATGGGGTGGAGTCTCCATCTCCAGAGTCATTCAAAACCTGCCTGGATGCCCTCCTGTGTAATCTGCTCTAGGTGAACCAGATCTGGCAGTGGGGGTGGACTAGATCATCTCCAGAGGTGCCTTCCAACCTCTACCATTCTGTGGCCTCGGAGCCTGAGCAAAGCTGCACTAGAGCAGCCCACAGCATCAGTCACAGGCTTCAGGCAGCCAGGAGCACAGAGCCTGAGCAACCCACAACAGACACTGTAGACACAACCAGTTAAAGTATTCATCTGCAGCTAAGTTACTTAAGATTTGATCCATATAGAACTCGGAGCATCGAAAAAAGCCAATGTGTGAAAAATATCCACCTCCACAGAAGCAAAAATGGAAGCATAAAACTGACCTAGTTTCAGATTTCATTTTAAAAGTGAAAGCAAAGCTGAGGGAATAGCTTTGGGGTGTACAACACAAGGAGGATGTGGACCTGATGGAGAGGGTCCAGAAAAGGGTCACAAAAATGGCTGGAGCACCTCTCCTATAAAGACAGGCTGACAGAGTTGGGTCTGTTCATCCTGGAGAAGAGAAGGATCCAGGGAGACCTCAGAGCAGCCTTTCAGTACCTGAAAGTGGGCTACAGGAATGCCGGGGAGGGACTGTTTAGATGGGCTTGCAGTGACATGATGAGGGCAGTGGTTTTAAACTAGAGCAGGATAGATTCAGACTGGACCCTAGGAGGAAGAAGTTCTTTACTCTGAGGGTGGTGAAACACTGGAACAGGTTGCCCAGGGTGGTAGTGGAGGCCCCACTCCTGGAGACATTCAAGGTCAGGCTTGATACAGCTCTGAGCAACCTGATCTAGTTGGGGATGGCCCTGCTGACTGCAGGGCAGTCAGACTAGCTGACCTTTAAAGGTCCTTTTAACCCAATGCATTCTGTGATTCTGATCACCCCCCTGTATCCCTCAGTATTTGAGGAATCAATCAGTGGTAACCAGCTTTTTAAAGACCATGCTTGATTTAACTCAGGAGAGCAGCTACTTTGGGTTAGACCAGAAGCTCCCATTTACGTCTGTATCACATCTCTTACATGCCCCACAGCCAACATCAAGGCAAACAGTGAAAGATGGATGGTGGCTATCACAGAATCACAGAAACATTCTGGTTGGAAAAGACCCCCAGGATCAAGTCCAAACATTATCCCTACTCTACAAAGTTCACCCTTAAATCATATTCTCAAGCACCACATCCAAACGACTTTTAAACACACCCAGGGTTGGTGGCTCCACCACCTCCCTGGGCAGCTCATTCAGGTGCCTGACCACTCTCGCTGGGAAAAAGTGTTTCCTGATGTCCATTCTAAACCTATCCAGTGGCAACTTCAGGCCATTCCCTCTTGTTCTATCACTTATTACCTGTGAGAAGAGACCAGCAGCAGCCTCTCTTAACATCCTTTCAGGCAGCTGTAGACAACCATGAGGTCTTCCCTCAGCTTCCTCTTCTTCAAACTAAAACAGCCTCAGCTCCTCAGTCACTCCTCATCAAATTTATTCTCCAGGCCCTTCACAGCTTCCTTGCCCTCCTCTGCACTGGCTCCAGCACCTCCACATCTCTCTTGTAATGAGATGCCCAAAACTGAACACAACACTGGAGGTGTGGCCTCACCAGAGCTGAGTACCAGGGGACAATCACCTCCCTACTCCTGCTGGACACAGCACTTCTAATCCAAGCCAAGAGTGAGCCTACCTCTGACAGGCCCTTCAGGACATCACACTCCTAAATTGATTTTGCATTGCTTTAACTTCCAGCTGGTAGTTCTTAGAGCCTGCTTGGTTATGAATCAGAGCAGCTTTACCATAATATTTGCTCAAAGGAGAGTAATAGGCATCTATACAAATCACACAGCACATTCATCCCTGCTGGCTGTCCCCTGCTTTGCAAAAGTTCATATTTCAAGCTCTACTGTGTTTGCATAATGTAGCAGCTGCCAGGTTTAACAGAGTATGCTTTAAATGATATAGTCAGTGCAAAATTGAAGGTATTCACCAAATCTTTACCTTAGCATTATTTATAAGTAAATAGAACTCGGGCACAATGTATAAACCAGTTGAAAAATAAGCTTGTATTGATTTAATTTTATGCTGCTGGCTGTAAAGGATAAAGCTGGAGGTGGGGTGGGGGGAATCTAAAAGTGATAAAGAATATATCTGCTGGAAAAAAAATAAGTCCTGTGAATAACCTTTGCTTTGGAAGCCTGAGCTAAACCTTGTGCCAGAAGAGAAGCAAAGTCCTCGGTCAGATCTGATCAGCCAGGAACTGAGCAACAAAGTATTCTGCAGATAACACAAAGCAGGTGTTAGAGCCACACCAGCAAACGGGGGGAGAAGAGGAGTAGTTTCAGAGAAAGGGTGTGGCATTGTGTCCAATTTTGGGCTCCCCAGTTCAGGAAAGACAGGGATCTGCTGGAAAGAGACCAGTGGAGAGCCATGAGGATGACTGGGAGACTTGAGCATCTCTCCTACCAAGAGAGACTGAGAAACCTGAGGCTGTTTAGTCTGGAGAAAAGAAGACCGAGAGGACATCTCGTCCGAATCTATAAATACCTGAGGGGTGGGTGTCAAGTGGCTGAGGCCAATCTCGTTTTGGTGGTCAGCAGCAATAAGACAAGGAGCAACAGCTACAAACTGGAACACAGAAGGTTTCTCCTCATACTGAGGTGAAACTTCTTTACAGAGTGATAGAGCTCTGGAATAAGCTGCCCAGAGAGGTTGTGGAATCTCCTCCTCTAGAGACTTTCCAAACCCTCCTGGATGCATTCCTGTGTGAAGTACCCTCTGTGATGCTGCCTTGGCAGGGGGATTGGACTCCATGATCTCTGGAGATGCCTTCCAACCTCTAAGGTTCAGTGATTCCATGGTGGTGTCCTGCCTGCCATTTAGAAACTTAGACAAGGCACCAAAAGCATCTGTCCTGTGGCATTCTGGAGCAGAAGGGGTTAAAAAGGGAATTTTAGAATTTAAACCCCCAAACAAACAAAAAAACCCCAAACCAAAACAACAACAAAAGCCCCAAACCCACACAACAAAATGACAATTTCTCCCCTCCTAGAAAACTGTGCAGCCAGTACAGGGGAACCTGCTACAGACACCAAAGGGACTGTTAATTTTGTAGCCATTAAATAATGCAGTGTGATTAATTTGAAGGCACTTTCTCAGGGCCAGATTTCCTTGGCTTTGATGAGAAATTAAGAGATGGTTTTTACTATTAGCACAGGTTAAACTGTATTAAGAGCAACATCTAATTCACTTCCTTATTGTATTACCCACATTAGAGAGGATTCTCTTCATATTCAATCTCTACCTTTTTCTTTTCCTACCACTGGGACAATTTTCTATTTTACACATGGGCAATAAGGGAAATCACAGAACATGAGAGGTTGGAAGGGACCTCCAGAGATCATGGGAGTCCAATCCCCCTGCCAAGACAGCATCACAGAGGGTAGTGTACACAGGAATGCATCCAGGTGGGTTTGGAAAGTCTCCAGAGGAGGAGATTCCACAACCTCTCTGGGCAGCCTGCTCCAGAGCTCTATCACTCTGTAAAGAAGTTTTTCCTCATGCTGAGGTGAGACCTTCTGTGTTCCAGTTTGTAGCTGTTGCTCCTTGTCTTATTGCTGCTGACCACCAAATAGAGATTGGCACCCACCCACCCCACCAATATTTTCTTAGAATCATAGAAATCAACCAGGTTGGAAGAGACCTGGAAGATCATTCAGTCCAAACTATCACCCAGCCCTGTCCAGTCAACTAGAGTATGGCACTGTACTTACCACCCAGGTATTGACAAAATCAGTAATAAAAAGGAAAATATTCTATTAAGAAGAATAAGATGCTTTAAAAAAAGGAATAAACTTGACAGCATCTTTCAGTAACATCAGCAATCCTTATCACTGCTAATTTGCAGTAACACAGACACAGCAATACCAGAAGAGCTTGCAATGTTTACTGTATTCTTTTTTGTCTGTCACAGGACCACATGATGTTAGGGGTTGGAAGGGACTTCCACAGATCATCGAGTCTTAGAATAGAATCAGCCAGGTTGGAAGAGACCTCCAAGATCATCCAGTCCAACCTAGCACCCAGCCCTATCCAGTCAACCAGACCATGGCACTAAGTGCCTCAGCCAGGCTTTTCCTGAACACCCCCAGGGACAGTGACTCCACCACCTCCCTGGGCAGCCCATTCCAATGCCAATCACTCTCTCTGGCAACAACTTCCTCCTAACATCCAGCCTAGACCTGCCCTGGCACAACTTGAGGCTGTGTCCCCTTGTCCTGTTGCTGGTTGCCTGGCAGAAGAGACCAACCCCACCTGGCTAAAGCCTCCCTTCAGGTAGCTGCAGACAGCAATGAGCTCTGCCCTGAGCCTCCTTTTCTGCAGGCTGCACACCCCCAGCTCCCTCAGCCTCTCCTCATAGGGTTTGTGCTCCAGGCCCCTCACCAGCCTTGTTGCCCTTTTCTGGACATGTTCCAGCACCTCAACATCTCTCTTGAATTGAGGAGCCCAGAACTTGACACAGTACTCAAGGTGTGGCCTGACCAGTGTTGAGTACCGAGGAAGAATAACCTCCCTTGTCCTACAGGCCCAGGTCTCTCAGCCTCTCCTTGTAAGAGCAATGCTTCAGTCCCCTCAGCATCTTTGTGGCCCTCTATTGGACTCTCTCCACTAGTTTCTGGTCCCTCTCGACCTGGGGAGCCCAGAATTGGACACAGCACTCCCAGGGGCAGAATATCATTGATGTAATTACTTCTTGACTCTTAAAGATTATTTTTAGGCTGACTCCACACAATACCAAGACATGCATGATCACATTGGAAAAGGTGAGCAACTGTTTCTATCTGTTCTCCTAACCCACAGCAGCTTCTTAGATCTTCTGTCTGGGTCTAGATACTGCAGTAAGGTTAAAAAACACCAGGCTGTAACTAAAACTAATCTGAAACAGCAACACACAATAAATTGGTGCCTGTCTAGTTACTTACTGCTGCTCATTCAGGACTCTAGAGACAGCTCATCCATGAAAGCACACCACGGGGTTTACTCTGAGTGTTTGCTTTCTTCTTACAACCTTCATCATATTTGAGGGACAATGCCCTAATACTGAATATTGTCTGTCCTATAGGCAAGCCCTGACTTCTGGGCCAAGGCTAGGCAGAGGGCTGGTGACCCAGCTCCTCATACGGAGCCACTGCGTCATAGAATCAGTCAGGGTTGGAAGGGACCACAAGGATCATCCACTTCCAATCCCCCTGCCATGGGCAGGGACATCCTACCCTAGAGCAAGGTTGGTCAGAGCCTCATCCAGCCTGGCCTTAAACACCTCCAGGGATGGGGCCTCAACCACCTCCCTGGGTAACCCATTCCAGGCTCTCACCATTCTCATGCTGAACAACTTCCTCCTCACATCCACTCTGACTCTCCCCACCTCCAGCTTTGCTCCACTCCCCCCAGTCCTGTCACTCCCTGAGAGCCTCAAAAGTCCCTCCCCAGCTTTTTTGTAGGTCCCATTCAGATCCTGGAAGGCCACAAGAAGGTCACCTGGGAGCCTCCTCTTCTGCAGACTGAACAGCCTCAACTCTTTCAGTCTGTCCTCATAGGAGAGCTGCTGCAGCCCTCTGAGCATCCTCGTGGCCCTTCTCTGGACAGGCTCCAGCATCTCCACAGCCCTCTTGTAACAGGGGCTCCAGAACTGGCCGCAAATAGATATGTTCCAGATAGACACCTTGAAAAATCTTTCCTCTTTTCTTCTGCTTCCCTTCCCTGTAATCTAAAGTCTCACTTTTTAATCCAAAGCCTGTGTAGCCTTGATGACTCACATCTCACTCCTCCATTGCCTTCAAGAGCTGCAGGGTTTAGCTGTGAATGTAAACTCCTTGCAAGGCTCTCTCTAAATGACTGCTTTTGATATTTAATGACGCTTCCCTCTGCTCATCATTATTTTCCCCTCAGGTTTGCACTGAAGCCAACAAGGTTATTCCTGTGCCTTGGTGATTAAAAGACACTTTCCCCTGTTCTGCAGGACTGCCATTTCCTGCCCAAGCTGAGCTCCTCCTTTATACAAAGCTACAGCCAACCTCCACCAAACATCACAAAAACCACTCATTATAAAGATGTTCTCTGAAGCTCTGAGACAGATCCATAAGCAGCATTCTTATTTAGCAGACAGAATAAACTCTTGTGCATATGAAACCAAATAGTCTCTTTCTCTACCTCCAACGAGTCCCTGCATTACAGAATCCTCTTGTATCCATGGAAATTTTAGGTGGCTGTCTGCTGGAGCACATCATCCATAGCTTAAAGGGTTCCAGAGTCCTGCAGGAACCTCCAAGGAACAGCTTAGACACAGTGTGCCATTGTGCCTTAAAATCTTGGCACCAGCCCTCCTCCACTGTGAGACCCCCAAGCAGGACAGCTTCCTTCTTGTACAGAGCTGAAGTAAAACTGATCTCTACTACAGAACTATAGCCTCTGTTAATTAATCCTTCAAGATGATTCTATAGAGAAGAGCAGATTTAGATTGGATGTTAGGAACAAGCTTTTTACCTTAAGGGTGATGGAACACTGGAAGGGGCTGTCCAGGGAGGTGGTTGAGGCTCCACCCCTGGAGATATTCAAGGTAAGGCTTGACAGGGCTGTGGGCAACCTGATCTAGTGGAGGATGTCCCTGCTAACTGCAGAGGGCTTGGACTGGATGACCTTTGGAGGTCCCTTCCAAACCCAAATCATTCTATGATTCTTCATATAACTATGCACACCCCAATGTGAAGGCTAAATTCAAATCTAAGCTGGAAGGATAAAATACACTTTTAATTTGTCCAAGAGGGACAGACATATACTAAAGTGAGTCCAATGGTGGGCTATGAGGATGATGAAGGGACTGGAACATGTGTCTCAGAAGGAAAAGCTGAGAGACCTGGGGCTGTTTGGTCTGGAGAAGAGAAAACTGAGAGGGGATCTGATCAATGTTTATGAACATCTGAAGGGTGAGTGTGAAGAAGGGGCCAGGCTCTTTCCTCAGTGATAGGAAAATGGATGCAAACTGCAACACAGAAGCTCCACCTCAGCATCAGGAATAGCTTCTTTAGTGAGAAGGTGAAAGAGCACTGGAGCAGGCTGCCCAGAGAGGCTGTGGAGCTTCCTTCTCTGGAGAGATTCCAAATCCATCTGGACACATTCCTGTACACTCTGCCCTAGGTGATCCTGCTTTGGCAGAGGGGTTGGACTCAATGCTCTCCAGAGGTCACTTCCAGCCTCTACCATTCTGTGACTGTGTTCAGTACTCTGCTGTGTCTTGGTTCAGCAATGCACCACTTCTGAGCCTATGTCCCAAACCAGCAGATGGCTCAGGAAGCTCTAAAGCAAGGTCCCTGCTAACCTCGGTCGCAGACGGCAACATCACAGAGGTACAAGAAAAATGACATTGTTCCAGCTTGCAGAGGAAGCCAAATCAGAGCATCAATCTCTGGAACTGAAAACTTTGGAACTCTGTATCCCTTCTCCTAGCAGGGCAGCTACTGATAACACTATCTGAAAAGCACACAACTGCAAATCTGGAAGCCAGGTTTTGAGAGGGATGTGTGTGTGTAGCCTTCAATCAGGAAATTCAGCAAGTTTACTTGCACTGCAGCTATTTCTGCCTCAAGTTCTTGCAAGTGTACAGTGGCAGGAACAAAACCACAGGAATTAAAGCAGTCTTCAGGCAGTAAGTACCTAGCACTCACCAATTCTGTTTAATGAACTTGGATGAAAACAGCCTAATGAGTAACAACTACCATGGCTTGTGGTAGGGAGAAAGCAAGCTGCTTTTTTCTCTTTATTATTCAGCAGCTGCCAGGAGCTGGTTCACAAAGCATGATGGACTAGATTCTCTCTGACACCATTAAAATTAAAAAGGAAATTGTTTTCTATTATTAATTATAGAAATGTACCTCTTGTTCTCAGGGCTCTTGGAAATGGTGGAACAGCATCTGGTACATTGTAGACATAGAAACCTCAGCAGACAATAAGATACTTGGAAGAGGTTGCCTCAGATTCAACAGAATGTCAAGTTTACTTTCCATCTGACAGAGGCAAACCCATTTTAGTGGAAGCCACTACAGAAATAGCACCAAGGACTTGCCAGTGTTAATGTGACACACTCCAGTACATACAAACCCTCAACCTTGTTCCTTATCTCATTTTTTTAACTCTCACTTTGAAATCTGACTTGAAGAGGTTGCAACAGTCAGCTTCTGTCAAGTAGCCACTCACTACAAGAAGGACATTGAGGTGCTGGAGCATGTCCAGAGAAAAGCAGCTAAGCTGGTGAAGAACACAGGTCTTATGAGGATTATTTGAGGGAACTGTAGTTGTTTGGTGTGGAAAAGAGGAGGTCGAGGGGAGACCTCATCTCCCTCTGCAGCTACATCAAAAGAGGCTGTAGTGAGGTGGGGACTGGCCTCTTCTCGCACGCAACGAGTAAATGGGGGCTCAAGTTGTGGCAGGAGAGGTTCAGGTTGGGTTTCCAGGTTTCTTCCTAGAAAGGGTTCTCAGGCACTGGAACAGGCTGCCCAGGGAGGCGGCGGAGTCGCCATCCCCGGAGGTATTTAAAAGCCATGTGGATTTGGTGCTTAGGGAGTGGTTGAGTGGTAGTCGTGGGACTGTCAGTGATTGGATGTGGTGATCTCAAAGGTCTCTTCCAACCTTGGTAAGTTCTATGACTCTATGGAAATCCCTGGGATCAGTGAAGTCAAAGCCAGGCCCAATGAATGTATTTCTGTATGGTAAGTGAATCACAAAGCAGCCAAGTCTGAAGACAACAGTTTCTACTGAGTTTTCTTGAGCCTGAGGCAAACTCTCCCAAGTAACCCAGGAAGTTTCAGGATCCTGTATTAAAAAAGTCAGAATTCTGTAACAGAGTGTATATATTCCTCTGGTGTGCTAACTACACCCCCAAGTTTAAAACTCAGTTATCCAGTCACAGGGTTGCAATCACTATATACTCTATATAGAGCTGTACAGATTGTAGGTGGAATTATGAGTGTGCATGAAGGGACCATGGCAGAAGCTTATGGTAAAACCTTACTCTCACTCATATCACCTTCCTGAAGGGAGGCTGTAGCCAGGTGGGGTTGGGCTCTTCTGCCAGGCAAGCAGCAACAGAACAAGGGGACACAGCCTCAAGTTGTGCCGGGGAAGGTCTAGGCTGGATGTTAGGAGGAAGTCCTTCCAAGAGAGAGTGACTGGCATTGGAATGGGCTGCCCAGGGAGGTGGTGGAGTCACCGTCCCTGAAGGTGTTGAAGCAAAGCCTGGCTGAGGCACTTAGTGCCATGGTCTGGTTGACTGGATAGGGCTGGGTGCTAGGTTGGACTGGATGAGCTTGGAGGTCTCTTCCAACCTGCTTGATTCTATGATTCCCAGAAAGTGAGCTGCAGAAAACGTAATGAAAACCCTAAAAACCAGAAGCAACATTTGGAAAGCTCAAAAAAGAAACATGAGGTGAAAAGGCAAAGCACACTCTGCTAGCAGCATGAGAGCCCACTCCTCTTTGGAAGCCACTTGCCAATCCTCAAGGTATCTCAAGACTGGGCATTTCATACAGCTCTGTACCATGAGGAGTGTTCTGGTGAACTAGAGAGAGTGGATGTTTTGTCAGCATTGTACCCATAAGGACATAGAACACAAAGAGGAAAGGCTCCTTGCTCTAAAAAGGCAGTAACCTGCTCACAGTAATGTAAACATGACTGAAGTATTTCCCAGAATGGTAAGGGTTGGAAAAAGGGCAGAGCTCAGGAGAGCATCAAGTCAAAACCTCCTGCTAAGGCAGGTTCACCTGGATAAGGTCACATAGGAACACATCCAGTCAGATTTAGAATGTCTCCAGAGATGGAGACGCCACCACCTCTGGGTAGCCTGCTCCAGCACCCTTAAAGAAGTTCCTCCTCATGTTTAGATGGAACTTCTCATGTTCCAGTTTGTGCCTGTTCCCCCTTGTCCTGTCACTGAGCACCACTGAAAAAAGCCTGGTGCCATGCTCTTGACTCCCACCCTTGGAGTACTGATAAGCATCTCTGAGATCCTCCCTCAGTCTTCCTTTTGCCAGACTAAACAGCCCAAATTCTCTGTCTTTTCCCATCACAGGGAGGTTCCAGTCCCCTTATCATCTTTGTAGCCCTTTTCTGTACCCTCTCCAGCAACTCCTTATCCTTCATGAACGAGGGAGTCCAGACAGAGGAGGGCATCTGACCAGCTAAACTTGGATTTTGCTCTTTGCTGTCTTTATTAGCTCATTTGAGGCTGGAATGCTGCTTATAATGACCTCAACCTGTTAACAACACCCTGTTAATATTGGCAGTGAGGCTGCTGCTGGCAGAGCAAGTTATAGACACACTAAAGTTAATTACATTCCAACTAAAGTAAATTTGAGAAAGGTACTGCCATGCACTCAGCATTTGGCTACTTTTCAAATCACAATCCACTGTACATGCACAATTTCTATTTCCCCAGTGAGCTTTTATAGGCTTGTGTTAGAACAATTAGCAGTTTTGTGAAGGAGAAGTTGCCAGGGTAAGGATCAAGTGTAAAGAAGTGAGAAACTAAACACCTCCACCTACAGACACCCACCTCTGGGTGAGGGAGGAGAAGCCTTTATGTACCGCACCCAGCATGCTTTTACTCTTTACAGTTTCCACAGCTTCAAGGCAGATTAATTTAACCCAGAAACACTACTTCCAAGGGCACACTTTAGTCCTTTATAAAATTTTACTATTAGTATCTTGGAAGCTGTTTACAGTGACATTACAGGGTCCCCAACCACATCTCACAGCTAACTCATTTGATAGTACTCTGAAATAAACACACACAGAGAGCACAACAAAAAAAGAGGGGCATCTCATCTCACACTCCTCTCTTTGCAGTAAAAGTAAATGCTGCTGTTCATTTGGAACATGAGAGACAGAAACTGATATGCCAATCAGATCAACTTAATATGAAAAAGAATACATAACTCACCCTTAGCCACCAAAGTCTGCATAGAAGCTTCAATTGAAAACTGAAGTGGATGTCTGAGATCACCATCAGGTAGCTACAGCCAAAGCAACAACTGTGCTTGAACTACAAAGAGGGTGGGGAAGCTCTACAGTGGGACAGACAGGTTAGACCCATGGGCCAAGGCTAATTGTATGAGGTTCAACAAGGCCAAGCACCAGGTCCTGCACTTGGGTCACAACAATCCCAGGGTAAGCTACAGACCTGTGGACGTGTGGTTGGAAAGCTGTGACTTGGAGAGGGGCTTGGGAGGTATTGGTTGATAGTTAACTGAGTATGAGTCAGCAGTGCCCAGGTGGCCAAGAAAGCCAATGGCATTCTGGCTTGGATTAGAAACACTGTGGGCAGCAGGGACAGGGAGGAGAATCATCCCCCTATGCTCAGCACTGGTGAGGCTACACCTTGAGTGCTGTGTTCAGTTTTGGGTCGCTCACTACAAGGAGCACATTGAGAAGCTGGAGCGTGTCCAGAGAAGGCTCATGAAGGCAAAGGAGGAGAGGGAGCTGAGGATATCCGGTCTGGAGAAGAGGAGGCTCAAGAGAGACCTTATTGCTCTCTACACCTACCTGAAGGGAGGTTGGAGCAAGGAGGAGGCAGCCTCTGCTCCTTGGTGACAAGCCATAGGACCAGAGGAAATGGTTCCAAGCTGTGCCAGCAGAGGTTCAGGCTGGATGCTAGGAAATATTTCTTCACTGAAACAGTTCTAAAACACTGGAATGGTCTGCCCAGGGCAGTGCTGGAGACACTGGCCCTGGAAGTGTTCAAGCAGTGATCTGGCATTTAGGGGTATAGTTAGGAGCTGGAAGGGACCTCAAAAGCTCATCTAGTCCAAATCTCTGCCAGAGCAGCATCACCTAGAGCAGATCACAAAGGAACACATCCAGGCAGGTCTTGAATATCTCCAGAGAGGGAGACTCCACAACCCCCTGGGCAGCCTGTTCCAGTGCTCTGTCACCCTCACAAGGAAAAAATTCCTCCTCACATTTCCATGGAACTTCCCATGCCTCAACTACCACCCACTGCCCCTTGTGCTGTCGTTGGGCATCACCCAGTAGAGCCTGGCTCCAGCCTCCTGGCACTCACTCTTTACATATCGATAAGTATTGATGAGGTCTCCTCCTCTCCAAGCAGCACAGCCTCAGCTCCCTCAGGCTCTCCTTGTAAGAGAGATGTTCCATTCCCTTAATCATCTTTGTGGCTCTGCACTGGCCTCTCTCAATCAGTTCTATGTCCCTCTTGAACTGAGAGGGCCAGAACTGGACACGGTTATCAGCTCTATTGAGGGTATCAATAGCAACTAACACTTTTTACAGAGTTTCTTTTTGTGTTTAGCAGCAAATCTATACTGCAATGTACTGCAGCAGTCACTCTACATTCCATGCCTTCACTCAACCAGATCTTAGGGCATAGGCTCTATATATTTTTCACTTAACATCTCTGGGTTATAAATCAGCACATTTCAAGATTGTTGTTCTTGCTCCTTCAGAACCCTCATGGATTATTCCTTACACTCAAGTGAGAAGCTGGATTAAAGGATGGTAACTGTAATAGGGTAACAAAGAACAATGGCAAGCAAAACCAAACCCAACGTGGGTACCATCTAACATAGACATGTAATCTGGGGTTAGAAGATGAGAACATGTCAGAGGGCTGGCTACCAGGCTGCTCTCTGTGCCTTTCTGCACACAGCTGAACAGAGCTGAATGCTGCCCTCAAAGTCACCTCAGTCCAAGTGGCCTTCTTATGAAAACATTTTTCACTCAGGAAACTGCAGCTAAGCTCCTTTTACAATCACAGAATTGTTTTGGTTGGAGAAGACCTCGAAGATCACCAAGTCCAACCATCAATCCAACACCACCATGGCCAGCAAAACACGTCCCCAAGTGCCATGTCCACAGGTTTCTTGAACACCTCCAGGGATGGTGCCTCCACCACCTCCCTGAGCAGCCTGTTCCCATCTCTGACCGCTCTAGCAGCGAAGAAATTTTTACTAATCTCCAACTTAAACCTCTCCTGGCACAATTTCAGGCCATTTCCCCTTGTCCTGCTGCTAAGGAGAAGAGACTGAATCCCACCTCACTTCAGCCTTCTTTCAGGGAGTCACAGAGAGCAAGAAGGTCTCTCCTCAGCCTTCTTTTCTCCAGCCCAAACAACCCCAGTTCTCTCAGCCGCTCCTCACCAGACCTGTTCACCAGACCCTTTGCCAGCTTTGTTGACCAGCTCTGGACCTGCTCCAGCACCTGTCTTAATTTAGACTTGAGGGAAATTAAAACAACAATATGGAGGAAGGGGGGAAATTTAATGCATCTCATTACCCCAAGTACCAGGATCTTCCTTCCTCATTCTGCTCTAGCACTATGATCTCCAGATCTTCCTTGCAGACAAACCCCTTTTTTCCCCTCACCCACCATTGTGCTGCTGAAGTTCAAACTACACGGAGGCAAAGCAGCTTTTTAGCAGCACCATATCAAAAGCAGCTGAAAATGCAGTGGTTCATCAAAATGGACAATTCTTCAGGAAGTGATTAGTGGTTATTTTCAGAACCATGAAAACATGCTCAGAGCTGCACAGAACAAAAGACATCTACAGCCTCTGTCACATGAGGGTTATTGTAACAAACACTTGAAAGACAAAATGAGAAGGATCCAATTCTGTCCTCATTTGCCTTTAAGTAAAATGAAGTTCCAGTGGCTCCAGTGCTTCCAGTTACCTCACTACTATTACTGGCTAACCATGACAGACTCAAACCCACTTGGCTTCATTCTGCTTTTAGACTTTGGACTAAATTCCTTTAGCATCCATCCATTTGTTGAGCTCTAGTAAGGAGTTATTAAACTTGAAGAACAAAGACCACCCTAGCCTCAAATGCCGCCCGTGATGCCATCTTCTAGCAGATTCCAGAAGGATCAGATGGTAGGGCAGCCTTGCTGCTACTGACAGTTAGCAGACAACACTCATCATTTCTCAGGTCCTCATGAAATTCCAGCTTCATCAGTGAGTACTTTCCTAAACCTTTTGAACCTTCAGATCCTGTACTCTTTCGGCACGCCTCACTCCTTACTGTAAAATAGAGAGTGAACTTGCTTTGTGATGCCAACCAATGGCCAAGCTCTACCAGAAACAGCTGGGAAACTCCCCTGAGCTATTTTTCAAGTCAATTAAGAAGTAAGGGATCTTTGAGAGACAAAGAAAGTTGTATGAATGCTACCAGGACTTGAATTATTTTCGCTGCACATCCTGCTCACCACAATCAATGCCAAAAAAGATTACAGACGAAGCCTGAACTTGACTGACAGAACTAAAACAAAGCTGGGTTCTTTCCAAGAAAACTGAAGATCCTTTGGAGTGTGTTTTGTAGCATCACTTGAGATTGCAGAAAAAGCTGGCTCAAAACATCATGCTGTGCCACGGCTGGACTGATTCACAGCTTTCTGGGCCCCTCAGTTCAAGAAAGACACAGAACTGCTTGAGAGAGTCCAGCACAGAGCCACAAAGATGATGAAGGGGATGCAGCATCTCTCTTACAAGGACACCCTGAGGGAGCTGGGCCTTGGAGAAGAGGAGACAGAGGTGACCTCATCAATGTTTATCAATATGTAGAGGTGAGTGCCAGGAGGCTGGAGCCAGGCTCTGCTGGGTGATGCCCAACAACAGGACAAGGCGCAGTGGGTGGAAGTTGAGGCATAGGAAGTTCCATGCAAATGCGAGGAGGATTTTTTTCCCTGTGAGGGTGACAGAACACTGGAACAGGCTGCCCAGGGGGCTTGTGGAGTCTCCCTCTCTGGAGATATTCAAGAATTGCCTGGATGTGTTCCTGTGTGATCTGCTCTAGGTGATCCTGCTTTGGCAGGGAGTATGACTGGTTGAGCTTTCAAGGTCCCTTCCAGCCCCTGATGTTCTGATTCTGCGATTCTTTGCCGGACCAGGGTGCAAAAATCCTCTGCTTCCAAAAAGCAGTTCTGCCAGCAGAGCTTCTGACAGCCCAAAGACTCTTTTTTGTATTGGGTAAACTCAGTGATTTTTACACAGCAGCAACTCATGGCTGAGCTACAAGAACTTCACTGTTTCGACAGCCACCCAGATCTCGCTGCAGACAGCATTGTCTCCCTTTATCCTGTCAACACATCTTACTTTTCATGCCCTAACTCATGATCCATGTGAACTGCCTGCTGCATTGGAAAGGCCACCTGCCTCAACCCATAAGTAGAGCTTTTGCCCTTTCCCTGCTCTTACCTGTGCAACTTGAAATGGTGAAAGTTAAAGCTCTCTCACTTCACATATTCCTCATTCCACTTTTCTTTCTGGTCTAAGACAGGCTTTAGAGGACAACGGGGGAAAACTGCCCGAAGTGTTCAGGCCATCATCCTGCCATTCCCATTCATCACACATCTCCTTGACCAAAGGTGCCAGAAGGTCCTTAGATGTGAAAATCATTAGCTTATTATGCCTATTAAGGCCGCACAGATTTCAATTAGGAGGCTTATTACAGAATTCAATAACCTAAAACCACTTTGTGAATGCAATCAAACTTAACTGTCCACACAAAAGAGCTCTCTCACAAAGGTAAGAGGCACTCCCCACTTGATGCTAACTTCAGTTATATTTTCTCCTCATCTGCTGTCAGAGAAGTAGGTATCACAGCTGCCTCTGTCTTAAAGCTGTAACAAAGAGTCTCCTACTCTGAAGACCTGGTAAGGTTGGGCTGAATTTCTAGCTCAGACATGAAAAAATTTGGAACAGAGAAGCTTAGAAGGGGAAGAGTATTGGAGTCTGAGTAGAGAGGTGAACGTTCCAGGGATAGGCTGCAAAATGACAGCAATGGATAAGTTAATATAATTTCATTGGAGCATCAAAGGCTTATATCTGGAAGCACAACTTGTACCTCCTCCTTGCTGCTTCTGCTGCTATCTTGCCCCAGTGCTGTTTTGGCTTGCTGTTTTGCTGCCTCTTGACCTCATCCCCATCTTCTTGAAGGTTATTATATTCTGTAATAGTTTTATTCTCCTTATACAATTTCATTTTCTTTCCCAACTTCCCAAAACTCTGAGTTGTAGTGAATTTACTCTACTAGATACCATCCTGTGCAACCTGCCCTAGGTCACCTTGCTTCGGCAGGGGGCTTGGACTATATAAACTCCAGATGTCCCTTCCAACCCCTACCCATTCTCTGATGCTGTGATTCCTTCTTTGCCTGGGAGATTCAGCCTCCTTCCCTCTACATTTTTTGCTTCTTACACTGAAACAACTCCTCAGATTTTCATGGTTGCTTTGCTGGAGCAAGAAAGTGGCAAAATGAGCAAGACAAACCAACACCAAAACAAGGTGCGTAACAAAGCTGTTACCCTGTTATCTTTGGAGACATCAAAACGTTCCTCAGCTTGTGGAAGAATCATTTATACAAATATTTGAGCCCTCCATGCCAACACATTTACCAATCACTTAGACATAATCACCTTGTCACTTACACACAGCTCAACAAACATGTCATGGGGGAAACCCCACAGTGTAATTACCATGAGGGTTGAATGACAACTGAAGAAAAACATTGTGAGGGTTTTCACTCAATCCTGAAAGGCAGTATCTGGGATGTCAATACTCACTTCACCAGCAAGATTGACTTTCCCTATTATTACCCTTAATTGTACACATGTAGCTTTCTGTTTAATCTGAGTTTTTTTAATGGTGGTTTGGCTTTGCAGGCCAAGGACATAGGAGAGATCAAGCCTGATGGCACTGTTCTGATAGCCACTGGTCAGAGGGGAGAGAAAGGGAAGAGAAGAAAAAACTTGCTGTGGCTTTTATCGACCTTCCCTTTAGTAGGTAGAATGGAAAATTAATCAGTAAATTCCAGTTGCACTTCAATATTGTTTTTCCCCCTAAATACACTAAAGGAATTGTGGCCTCTAAAGGCCTCATTTTGCTGTCAGGGGCGTAAAATGTCACAACTTGCAGTTGCATTTTCCTAGGTTATATTTCCTCTACACTGGCTGCAGAGCTGTCAGCAGGGTTGCTGCTGTGTCATTTTAACACACAGAGAACTGTTCCTCAAGCAGCACAACAACCTGAAGCCCTGAGATGCAGCAAGGTCTCACCAGCACATCTGAATTCTGCATAAAGTGCTATTAGTGTCTGATTAAATATTAATTACCAGAATGTAGCTGTACAGCATTTAGCTGGGGAAAGGCCATTAGCAAATCACAATTTTTTTTCTGCCAAAAAATACCTAGCACAGCAGAATGATACTTTCTGCTCTATTTCATATGGATCACAAGGAGGTAAGTGGCCTGAAGGCATCAGTCCCACCCAGTGGCAAAAGCTGTGTCCCACTGTCCTCCTGCCATGGGAAGTCAGAACAAAATCCTGGCTACAAATCATGCCTGGGAGACTTGAGTACTATTTGTTTTGACAGGAGCAGAAGAGTATGGGCAAAGAGAAGCCAAGCCTGTGTGCAGGAAGCCACTGCTGTACCAACCTTCCCCTCCTGCCTGAGGTATTGAGTGCCTGCCCTCACAGCCCAGCTGCAAGCCATGCAGAAGTCCCAGCCAAGCACACGTGGGAAGTCCAACAGATACTATGAGGATGATGAAGGGACTTGAACATCTCTCCTGTGAAGAAAGACTCAGAGACCTAGGAGCATTTGGTTTTGAGAAGAGAAGGCTGAGAGGAGATCTTATCAACATTTATAACCATTGGAGGAATGGGTGTCTCAACAACAGTTCCAGGCTCTTTGGTAGTGCCAAGTGATAGGACAGGGAATAATGGGTACAAGCCAGAACACAGGAGGTTACACCTCAGCATCAGGAAAAGCTTCTTTGAGGCTGCTGGAGCAGGCTGCCCACAGAGCTTCTGGAGTCTCCTTTTCTGGAGAGATACCAAACCTATCTGGACATATTTCTAAGTGATCCTGCTTTGGCAGGAGGGTTGGATTCAATGCCCCCAGAGGTCACTTCCAACCTCTACCATTCTCTGATCCTCCAAGAGGCAAGGACTAGCTCCAGCTACCCACATATGTTTTTTGTGGTCATCTCAACCAGCAGATCATACTAAGCACCTTCCTCATGCCCTTGCTCAGCTGCCACCTGCCCTGCAAAGTGCCCCAGCTTTGCCCATGAGCACTGCCAGTGGCTTTGCAGCTATGACACTGCTTTTTGCCCTAACAAAGTGACCTGTGATGGATATATCAACAAAGACCCGAATCCTACTGAGAAAAGCAGACCCAGTGCCTCTCTTGATGAACTGAAGTTGTTCCTATCTTGCTTACTTACAGTGACTGGATGTGGGCTGCAGAAAAGCTGCAGCACTGCCAGGGGCAAGGCTGGGCAAACACTTTTAGACTATTATTTGCAAAGTAAGAATTGTCTGGGTTATATTTAAATTATCATAGTATCATCACAGTATCATCAGGGTTGGAAGAGACCTCACAGATCATCAAGTCCAACCCTTCACCACAGAGCTCAAGGCTAGACCATGGCACCAAGTGCCACGTCCAGTCCTGCCTTGAACAGCTCCAGGGATGGCGACTCCACCACCTCCCTGGGCAGCCCATTCCAGTGGCCAATGACTCTCTCAGTGAAGAACTTTCTCCTCACCTCAAGCCTAAACTTCCCCCGGCGCAGCCTGAGGCTGTATCCTCTTGTTCTGGCGCTGGCTGCCTGAGAGAAGAGAGCAACCTCCCCCTGGCCACAACCACCCCTCAGGTAGTTGTAGACAGCAATAAGGTCTGCCCTGAGCCTCCTCTTCTCCAGGCTAAACAATCCCAGCTCCCTCAGCCTCTCCTCGTAGGGCTGTGCTCGAGGCCTCTCCCCAGCCTCGTTGCCCTTCTCTGGACACGCTCAAGCATCTCAATGTCCCTCTTAAACTGGGGGGCCCAGAACTGGACACAGTACTCAAGGTGTGGTCTAACCAGTGCAGAGTACAGGGGCAGAATGACCTCCCTGCTCCTGCTGGCCACACCATTCCTGATGCAGGCCAGGATGCCATTGGCTCTCTTGGCCACCTGGGCACACTGCTGGCTCATGTTCAGGCGGGTATCAATCAGCACCCCCAGATCCCTCTCTGTCTGGCTGCTCTCCAGCCACTCCGACCCCAGCCTGTATCTCTGCATGGGGTTGTTGTGGCCAAAGTGCAGCACCCTGCACTTGGAGCCATTGAATGCCATCCCATTGGACTCTGCCCATCTGTCCAGGCGGTCAAGGTCCCGCTGCAGAGCCCTTCTGCCCTCCAACCCAGCCACATCAGCCCCCAGCTTGGTGTCATCTGCAAACTTGCTGATGACTGACTCCATGCCCTCATCCAGATCATCTATGAAGATGTTAAAGAGGATGGGGCCCAGCACTGACCCCTGAGGGACACCACTAGTGACAGCCGCCAGCTGGATGTGGCACCATTCACCACCACTCTCTGGGCTCAGCCCTCCAGCCAGTTCCTCACCCAGCACAGAGTGTTGCCATCCAAGCCGTGGGCTGACAGCTTAGCCAGCAGTTTGCTGTGGGGGACAGTGTCAAAGGCCTTGCTGAAGTCCAGACAGACCACATCCACAGGCCTCCCCACATCCACCAAGCGGCTCACCTGATCAGAGAAGGAGATCAGGTTGGAGAGGCAGGATCTGCCCTTCCTAAATCCATGCTGGCTGTCTGAATCCACTCCAGTGATAGCTACAGGTGAGGAGAGGGAGAACTTAAATTTTGTGTGATTAAAAGATGGGTTCAGTAATGGCTGCAGAAACAGGAGTCTCCCAGTGAAAAACCAGGAGTACCTACACCTGCTACATGAGATAGTAGGCATCACAGATACAGGGTCCTTCCCTTATGTTAGAGGACCCAAACTTGCACCTCTCAGCCCTAGAGACTGCTCCAGCACTCAATTCCTAGGGCAGTTTAAGACTGCCAGAACAGTGCAAGCTACTGATCCCTGGGCATTTTAGTTCAAGTCTGCCAACTTGCCTTAGAAGAGGAATCTCACCTCGGATGCACTCTTTAGATACCAGGCTGCTTCCACTCACACCTCCTCAGTGCTTTCCTGTCTCCTGGCAGCACTTCAAGTGATTTATTAAGTGACACTAGTGGGCTAGAGTTGAAGTGCAAAATTTTCTTCCCATTTCCTCACACTATTTCCCATATACTTCTTTCCCCTCACACCCTTCTCTCCTGGCCAAGGTGCCCTCCAGGTTTCACATGTTTCATTGGAGCACTGAACTATTTAACAGCACTCATGAGAGCACTGGATGGCAGAGACACATGATGCCTGTCCAGGGAACTCACGGCCTGGAGAAGCAGACAAGGCTGAGGCAGTTTGGTGTCACAGCTATTGAGCTTTCAGAGATGCTCTTCCTGGGTTTTCCCATTTAGTTCTGGCTCCTTTCTTGTCTGCCCTCCACAGCCCACAGGAATTGCTCTGCTGAATTTTTTCCCTCCCCTCTCCATCCTGTTTTTGTTTCTTAATTTTTTCCCCCCTGCTTCTTGCTTTTTTTTCCTTTTCCACTCTTGCAAGCTCAGTTTGATCTGACTGAAATCAAACTTGTTACCACTTTTGATATGGAGGACAACCCCCAACACACTACATATCCCTATAATACATACAGGATCACAGGATGCCAGGGGTTAGAAGAGACTCAAAGACATCATGGAGTCCAACCCCCTGCCAAAGCAGAACCATGCAATCTAGCTCAGCTCACACAGGAACACATCCAGACAGGCCTTAAAAGTCTCCAGAGAAGAACACTCCACAACCTTTCCAGGGAGCCTGTTCCAGTGCTCTGGGACCCTTACAATAAAGAAGTTCCCCCTTGTATTGAGCTGGAACCTCCTGTGCTGCAGCTTACACCCATTGCTCCTTGTCCTATCCCAGGGAGCAGTGAGCAGAGCCTGTCCCCCTACTTCTGACCCCCAGCCCTCAGATACTTATAAACACTGATTAAATCCCCTCTCCATCTTCTCTTCTCCAGACTGGCCACCCCAGCTGGAGAGGTGTAACTAGTGGAGTCCCCCAGGGATCACTGGACCCAGCAGTGATCCGTGGAGGGGACATCCACGACCTCCCTGTGCAGCCTTCCTACATACCCTTCACATGAAGAACGTTCAGCACTTGTTGTGTCTCCAGAGCCGTTGCTAATGGAAAGCTGGTAGCTTCCAAGAGGATTAGAAATGAGGCATGCAACCTGGTGGAGTACCATCACATCACCAGCTCTCAAGGGCTCTGTGGGAATCATTTCTCCCACCTGGGGCCCACGAGAAGCAGCACTGCAAACAGGACCACATGCAGAAGGATCAAACTACTTTTGCAGACACCATCTGAGAATGCTTTTCCCCTTCCCTTGTTCTTTGCCTGCAGCTGCCTTGAAGACATGTCAAGCTGCTCCACATAAACCAGCTTCCTTAGTTCCTATGTTGAGTTTCAGAGTAACAGAACAAGCTGAGCTTGTGATTTTTTTTTGCTTTAGCTGGTTGTTGCCTCTGTATTAAATAGGTTATGCTGAATGCTGAGGGAGAATGAAGGGGAGGAAAAAAAAGACTCCTTCTTAAGCATTGTCAGTGTAGGATTAGCCTGCTAGATGAATGCCAAGGAACCTCTCACTGGGCAGCCTGCTGCAGATGCCCTGGGAGAGCACAGGCTTTTATTTGCAGATACACTTGATCCTAGCTTACACTTGTAATTATTTGTCACTGCTCATCTCCATAGAAATGAAAGGATTTACATTTTTTAAAATAGTTGGCTTAGAATAATAGGTAAAGGTTTGAGGAACTTTCAAATGTGTCTTACAAAGACAATTAAAAGCTTTCAGCCTGCCTTATGTAACAGCCTGCTAGAGCAGAAGAGCAAACAGACCTCTGTTATTCCCCTTTCTTTTAATGATGCATTTTTAGGTTCTGCATACTCAGATACTTAGCTGCATGCTTTAAAACCTGATCAATGGAAAGCTGCAAAGCACTATTTGGATCTTTCATCTAAGAGTGCTGTGCCATTGCTCACGAGTCACAGGGAAGATTTTTAATACATTGGTTTTTCTGTACTGCTGCTCTGCTTTCCCTTCCCCTTCTTCAACTTTCTACTGCAGTATTTGAAAACAAAACTGACCAAGGAAGCCCAGTAATTAATTCCAGCAGCAGTGACTGCAACAAAAAGGTGGAATAATAGATCTAAAATAGGCCAGTGCTCCAATGCCCCTGCCTTCCACAGTCAACAGTCATAAATCCCCACTCTTTCTCCGAAATCAGAAGCAGGCTGCTGATGCAGACGGCTCCAGTTTCACCTGGGAGGTAATGAGGTGAAGTCATTGCATGGGAGAGAAGAAAAATACAGCCAGCTGACTATGCACCATTTAACTCAAGGGCTCCCTAGTGGGAGGCATCAGCGGCTGGGGTGCAGCTGGCGACTGAAATGCTGCTTTGTATAACATT
Source organism: Tricholaema leucomelas (assembly GCA_013400475.1). NCBI lineage: Eukaryota > Metazoa > Chordata > Aves > Piciformes > Lybiidae > Tricholaema lacrymosa > Tricholaema leucomelas. Next base: position 111,378 of record WAAF01005428.1, read on the forward strand.
TCACTACCCATTTGCGTGCTATGGGAAAGGCAAACAGTTAAAAGGCCACAGAGGAACCAAGCCCCATCAGAGTGACCTGCAGAGGTACCCCTTTGTGGTTAGCAGGCAAGAATTCATCAAGCTCCTGGGCTGGCACAAGGCTTTGTCCCTTCAATTCTATTAGAAATTGGTTCCCTCAAAATTGTGTGCTCAGACTGTGCAGTGCTTTGTAGTACTGACAGAACAGAAAGCCCTTGCTTTTAGACGTCAGACTACACAAAGGGTGGGTGGCAACAGGATTTAACATCTCTTTTGCTGCTCTGGGTGCCTTTGTTACCCATCTAAAAAATGAAGGAAGTCTAGTTCCTTAAGAGGTATAATTCATGTCCACTGTGAGCTCTACTTAAAACCATCTCACGTGGCTGGAACACAGCTCCTGCACTTGTGCAGCTTCTCCTTGTCTGAAACAGATGAAGTCTTCTACCTCATGGATACCTCTCATTCTCCTCTGCTGCTTTCTACTCACAAAATCTGCAGGATAACATATTTGTGACTTCCATACCACTGTTCACTTTTCCTGCATGACACAATCTGGCAGCTGTGCAACATCAACCACAAATGTGTCTCTCCCACAGAAAACCAGGCTAAAATTACAGCACAAATACATCCAATGGCAGCACAGTTCCCCTTGCTCTCATCACTCACAGACCTGAGATCCTGTCCTCATTACCCACCATGCTGCAAGACTGTCCCTACTTTGCCTGGAAGTGGTTTGGAGGCCATCCAGGTGGACTCTGTTTTCCAAGGCTGGGGATTGGAGTGTGCCTACAAATTTGCCAAGATCTAACTCTTCCTATGCTAGGGCAAAATTGAACACTATTAGAGAGTGCCCAATTTCAGAATCCACCTCTGCAGTCACAACTTCAATTGTGTGACTTGCACAGAGAGGTGACTGTAGAAATGTTGGAGTTTACCAATAAAAGTAAAAATCACAGAATCACAGAGCGTCAGGGATGGAAGAGACCCTGAAAGCTCATTCAGTCCAATCTCCCTGCCAAAGCAGGATCACCTAAAGCAGATCACACTGAAACACATCCAGGCAGGTCTTGAGTATCTTCAGAGAGGGAGACTCTATAACCCCCCGGGCAGCCTGTTCCAGTGCTCTGTGAAAAAATTCCTCTTCACATTTCCACATAACTTTCTATGACTCATCTTCCACCCAGCGCCTCTCGTCCTGTCATTGGGCATCACCCAGTAGAGCTGGCTCCATCCTCCTGGCATTGATCTTTTACATATTGATAAACATTGATGAGATCACCTCTCAGTCTCCTCCTCTCTCAACAGCACAGCCCCAGATCCCTCAGGCTCTCCTTGTAAGAGAGATGTTCCATCCCCTTAATCATCTTTGTGGCTCTGTGCTGCACTCTCTCAAGCAGTTCTATGTCCTTCTTGAACTGGTGGGCCCAGAGTCAGACAAGGTACTCCAGATGTGGCCTCACCAGAGCAGAGTAGAGGGGGAGGAGAAATCATCAAGAAGAACAAAATCATTTTCTTAGAATCGTTTCTCTCCAGGTTCTGTTTCTGCCGGTACTGCTACAGCTGTAGGTAGGTCAATCTCAGTGTAGCTATTGAGAAGCAGGTCTCTTGTGTCCAGTACCACTATTTGAGCCAAACACACCAGAAAAAAAGCTAAGGCATTAGCATGCTAATAGCCTCTGTGACTATCCAACAGCAGAAACAAGAAGATGGGCTCCTGCTGCTTCAAAGTGCCTTGAGAAGTGAAGTGCCCAAAACGTCATTCTTTCTAAGCAAAGCGGGGAGAATATCATTTCCAACCAGTCCCATCCACTTCTTAACCAGCTACAAGGAGGCCAATAGCCCCAGCTCACCCCAAGCAGTCAACCATCAGCTGTGTGATTTGAAAGCACTCCAAGACATTTGTCCCCACCACTGCTGCAATGTCTTGGCCTTCCTAGTATGGCTCACTCAGCTCAAAGCAGCACCTAAGTAAGGCTAATGCTATAATCCTAACTATGTAGTGATCAATAGTCAGCTTCACCATCATAAACCAGCTTCCTGAGCAAAATTCAGCCAGTGGCCTCACCACAGAATCATAGAATAGTTTAGGCTGGAAGGGACCTCAAGGATCATCCAGCTCCAACCCCCTGCCATAGGCAGGGACACCTCCCACTAGAGCAGGTTGCTCAAGGCCTCATCCAGCCTGGCTTTAAANACCCTTCCCTCCTAAGAACCCAAACATTAACGACTGCCATAAGCAAGAGCATAACAGCTTCTTCAAGAACCTTCCCCAAGCAGGGAGATCACCTGCCTGCAGTCTGAGAGAATCTGCCCTTGAGGAGGGGATATGACTGGAGAGAAGGAAGAAATTCTTTCCAGGGAAGGTAGTGAGACACTAGAACAGGTTGCCCAGGGAAGTTGTAGCTTAGCACCAGACTTGGTAGAGTTAGATAATGGTTGGAGTCTATGAGCTTAAAGCTCTTTCCCAACCAAAACTATCCTATGATACAAAGGTGCCTAAGGAATTTGGTAAGCACCAGCCTGAACACACGGTAGCATTTGATCCAGTTTCTGCCACGTTTGTAGCCTTGATAGCAAGCTGGGCAGCTTCCACCTGCCACTTCCATTTGAGAAGCACTGGAAGTTCCATCACTGCTGGGAGGCCACTTCATCTTGTTGAGACAGACATTGTTAGCCAGCCTGCCCTCAATCTTAACTGCTGCAGCTGCACTTGTACAAATAAAATGCACGGATGGGCTACAGAGAACTGATTACCCAAAAAAAGTACTTTCCAATCATGTTTTCCTGGTGGATTCAGTTAAAGACCTTCCCCTACCCAGAGAGACTGAGAGCCCTGGAGCTGTTTAGCCTGGAGAAGAGAAGACTGAGAGGAGATCTGATCAATGTGTACAAATATCTGAGGGGTCAGTGCCAAGTGCCTGGGGCCAGTCTCTTTTTGGTGGCCAGCAGCAGACAAAGAGCAACAGCAACAAACTGGAACAGAGAAGGTTTCACTTCAACATAAGGAGAAACTTCTTTACAGTGATGGTAACAGAGGCCTGGAGCAGGCTGCTCAGAGAGGTTGTTGAGTCTCCTCCAGAGACTTTCAAAACCCACCTGGGATGCATTCCTGTGTGGACTATCCTGGGTGATCCTGGCTTGGCAGGGAGGTTGAACTGGATGATCTCTGAGGGTCCCTTCCAACCTCTAAGGTTCTGTGATTTCACAGAATCAACCAGATTGGAAGAGGCCTCCAAGATCATCCAGTCCAACCCAGCACCCAGCCCTGGCCAACCAACCAGGCCATGGCACTAAGTGCCTCACCCAGGCTTTGCTTCAACACCTCCAGGGATGGTGACTCCACCACCTCCCTGGGCAGCCCATTCCAATGCCAATCACTCTCTCTGCCAACAACTTCCTCCTAACATCCAGCCTGGACCTCCCCTGGCACAACTTGAGGCTGTGTCCCCTTGTTCTGTTGCTGGGTGCCTGGCAGAGGAGACCAACCCCCACTGGACTATTTTCTATGTTTAAAAGCAAGCACTGAAGCAAGAAACTGATATTGTCTGCCCATATGCTAGGAACAGGTCCTCACCGTCTCCTAAACAGTGCAATAATGGTGTGAAAAGATTGCTAGGAGAAACAGGAGACAGAGTCTAGGACACAGGCAATATCTATTTTCTTTTTACTCTTAGTAAGCCTCTGGAGTTTTAACAATGATTAGATGCTTCTAGAATGAAAGAGTTCAGTCTCAGAACATAAATGTATGGAGAGCAGCAAAACGCAGGAACTGAAGTCAAATGAAGTCAATTCACCAGAGGAACATTTTTCCTTTAAAAAAAAAAAAAGTCAAATGAGGTTCAAGGTTGAAGCAAGCACCACTGGGCTCTGCCATCATCATTAGTGACAGTTAAAAACGTCTCTGATTTGCGTGCTGCTCCTCTTCCCGGTGAAGAGCTGGGCACACATTTGCATTTGTGCTCAGCCTTCTGTTTGAATTTCAGATTTGCTTTCTGGCATACAGGGAAATTCTAATAATGCTCTAATAAGATTTTTAATTAGCAGATATGTATTTACACTTGCAGCTAAATTAAGGACAGGGCTTTGGCTTTTTTTTTTTGTCTGGGAATTGCATTTTTCATTTCATTCCTCAGTGGCTGTGGACTGAAAGCACCCAATGCTGATACTTCTCCCTCGATGACTTTCCTTGAAAGGATTCAAATCTTACACACCACCTTCATTTGCAGTTGTTCAGTTCAGACCCACACATACCTAGAAACTGATGAAGTGTTTATAGTAGGCTCCAGATATTGTTTCCATAACTAAGAAACCAGGCTTTAACCATCTCACAATATAAACAGCTGTGGCTGCAAATATACGTTGTTTTTATCATACATGCACAGACTGCTTTAGGTTGGAGGGGACCTTAAAGATCATCTAGTTCCAACCCCTCTTGTCACAGACACCTTCCACTAAACCAAGTTGTTCAAAACCTCATCCAACCTGTCCTTTCAACATCTCCAGGGAGGGAGCATCCACAGCCTCCCAGGGCAACCTGTGCCAGTGTCTCACCACCCTCACTGGAAAGAGCTTCTTCCTAATAGCTAACTTAAACCTCCCCTCCTCAAATGTCAATTAATTCCCTCTCATCCTATTACTACAAGCCCTTGTAAAATGTTCCTCCCAAACTCTCCTCTAGCCCCTTCAGGTACTGGAAGGCTGCTCTAAGCTCTCCCCAAAGCCTTTTCTCCACCCTGAAGAGCCTCAACTCTCTCAGCCTGTCCCAATAGCAGAGATTCTTCAGCCCTCTGATCTTCTTCGTGTCCTCCTGTGGACCCACCCCAGCAGTCCAACGCCCCTCTTCTGTTGGGGGCACCAGAACCAGATGCAGTGATGAGACCAAAGCAGAGGGAAAGAATCAACTCTCTCATGCTACTTGTAACTCTTCCTTTGGTGCAGCCCAGCACTTGGCTGCTTTCTGGGCTGCCAGTGCCCATTGCCGGCTCGCGTTGAGCTTTTCCATCAACTCCCACCCCAAGCTCTTCTCACTGAGACTCCTCTTTGGCCACTCCTCATCCCAGCCTCATGCCCAAGAACAGTTTTAAACAGGCAAAGCCCCATTGTGTTGTCTTTTCACTGGATTTTTTCACATACTACTCTGGAATGATCAAAACTGTCAGTGAATCTTCCCTGATCCAAACTCCTACATCTAATCAGCCAAGCAGTTTACCAACAGAACCAATCATACAAACAATGAGAAGTGAATGCCAAATGCCTAACAGCTAGGTATTTGGAACATCAGTGAGCAAACATGCTCTAAGAAAATCAGAAGACATGGCTTGAAGTTGGAATGTTCATTGGGGAGAATAGCTAAGGTAAACCACAGCTTAGCCACCAAAGTATTCTGTGGAGAATACCTAAGGTGTCCATTTCTAAATCCAACCTGTGGGTCTTTCATTTTTCTCAGTTCTAAGTAGTGTACCTCAAATAAATATTACCCAGACACTCTCAAAAAAGAAGAAAAATAAATTAAACCTACAAACCCTGAAGTGGTGCAGTAAAGAATTTAAGTTGCAAGCAGTCAAAGTCAGTGGAACAATTCTTCTTGTCTTATTAGGGTGTTTGAGGCAAGCTTTAGGGTAACCACCGACACAACGACACGACGTGGGTTTCTGACCAAAGTTGGATGACAAATCACACTCAGCTTCCTACTGGCACCATTTCCAGCTAAACCACCTGGCCTTTTCTTCATTTATTGTTGAGCTTAGCAACAGACACTCTGGGATGGCCTGCATGACCTTGCCTTCTTTCTACCTCCACTCTGCAGCCCTGGAATTCCTATTACTGAGATCTTTATCGCAGTACTTCTTTTAGCACCAGCAGCAAGGAGAGGGACTTAAGATGGTCCCACAAACAGTATCACAGAACCTTAGAGGTTGGATGGGACCTCCAGAGATCATGGAGTCCAACCCCCCCTGCCAAGGCAGCATCACCCAGGGTAGCTCACACAGGAATGCATTCAGGTGGGTTTGGAAAGCCTCCAGAGAAAGACACTCCACAACCTCTCTGAGCAGCCTGCTCCAGGGCTCTGTCACTGTAAAAAAGTTTCTCCTCATGTTGAGGTGAAACCTTCTCTGTTCCAGTTTGTAGTTGTTGCTCCTTGTCTTACTGCTGCTGACCACCAAAGAGAGATTGCCCCCAGCCACTTGACACCCACCCTTCCCTCAGCCATTTGTACACATTGATCAGATCTCCTTTAAGCCTTCTCTTCTCCAGATTTAACAGCCCCAGGGCTCTGAATTGCTCTCCACGGGGGAGATGCTCAAGTCCCTCAGTCATCCTTGTGGCTCCCTGATGGACTCTTTCCAGAAGGTCCTTGTTTTTCCTGAACTGGGGTGTCCAAAACTGGACACGGTATTGCAGGTGTGCTCTGACTAGGCAGAGCAGAGCAGAAGAGCCTCTCTAGACCTGCTGGACACACTTTTCTTGATGAACCCCAGACACTCGGATAGAGAAGAGACTCGCAGCATACTATCTGTAATCGTATGGTCCACAGCTGTTGTCCCTTGGTTGTTCAGCACACAGGCTAGATGTGGAGCTGGGACAAGGCCAGGTGCTTAGCGGCAGTGCCTGGTGCCTAAGCAACCCTCGTTTAATTTGTTGCAGCAGATGAGCAGCTCACTGGAATGGACACAAAGCATTCCATGAGCCAGATCACTACACACTTCCTCAAAGAAGCTGTTTCTCTCCCTGCTCAAGCTGCAAAGGATACATGTAGCTCTCCTGGCAGACTTGAGCTCACCCTGCCCTTGAGATGACCCAAGACCACGTACACAGCACAAAGCTCAGGCTCATATGCCCTGCACAGGAACTCTGTCACTCAGCTGCCTGTGAGGCGTCCCAAGTCAGTAGAGTGAAGTGTTTACTAGGAATCTGAGCTCTTGTGCTGTGGTCCTTTTGGCTGCACCTCATCATACCCAGACATAGCTGTGTCCTGTGCTATGTGGAAGGTGTGCAGCTCAGGACAGCTCTCCTCACAGCTATCCTAGTGAGACAGGAAGCAAAAAGAGTTCTCCAAGAGACACAGATGTGCTCAAGCCTGGGTGAACCTGGGTCAAACAAAAAATCAAGAGACACAAAGCTGCAAAGCTCAGGAGAATGAAACAAGCGCCCAGCAGACAACACTGGACTCACATTTTTGCTGCTGGGGAGGAGAAAGAGCCCAAGCAGTCTGATAACTGCACATGGTGTGGATCAGCACTGCAATGGTTAGCCAGATGTGAGCAGGCCTGCACAGAATCAAAGCTTGTGAGTAAATAATGGAAAATAATTCCACTGAGTGCTGCCTTAACAGTGCCTCTAAAACTTCTCTCTACATAGTCCTCCAAGGCTGCCTCACAGAATAACCGTTTGAGGCAGAGTGCTGAGCAGCCTGTGGCTATTCCAGGTTGAGAGCATTCTGCACACCAAGCAGCAGGGCTTGCAGCCTCACAGGGTGCTTGTTCTCTCTCCCAGCAGCACAGTGAGAGGCACAGATCCTGACACCACCCAGCCCCAGCAGCAGGAGCAAGCTCTGCTGGCTTCAGTGCACACGCACTCAGTCCCAAAGCTCCCAGTACATGTCATCTGCATCCTGCATAGAGGTCACCTCTGCCCTGCCTGCTGCCTTTCTCAAAGGGTAACAACTGCTGCAGTTCGTACAATCACAGAATGCACTGGGTTGGAAGGGACCTTCAAAGGTCATCTTGTCCAACCTCCTTGCAGACATCAGGGACACCTTCACCTAGATCAGCTGATCAGAGCCCCATCAAGTCTGACCTTCAACACCTCCAGGGATGGGGAATTACTCATGTTCCAGGATTTCAGCACCGTGATAGTAAAAAACTTTCTCCTTATGTTCAACCTAAATCTCTCCTGCTCCAGTTTCTAACCATGACCCCTTGTCCTGTCACCACAATCCCTTTTAAACAGTCCCTCCCCACCCTTCCTGTAGGCTCCCTTCAGATAGCAAAATAGAGCTCTAAGGTCTCCCTGATGCCCTCTCTTCTCCAGGATGAACAGAACCAGTTCTTTCATCCTGTCTTCACAGAAGAGATGCTCCAGCCCCGTGGTCCTCCTCTGGACCTGCCCCAGGAGGTCTATATCATGCCTGTGCTGGGGGCTCCAGAGCTGGAGGTGAGGTCTCAGTCTCAGTTCTCCCTGCATATCCGCAGGCAATCAATACTGCTCCAAGTATTTCTGCACAGCTTGGTGACCCCACAGCAGCTGCCCCCAGTTCTACTCACATAATGCTGCAGCTAACCAAGGATTTACAATGGTGGTTTACAGTTGAATTAGCTAGGAAATATTCAAGGAGTCAAAAATACTACAAGGATGCAGACTGTGCTGGTTTATTTTTAAACAGGCATCTGCTGCATTTCATTTCTATCAATACAGCTGATGGAAACTGAGCAAACCATGCGTTGTGTCTTACGAATCCTACATAATCCTCAGCCTCCAGGGTTAAGGAAAAAGGGGAAATACCCAGCCAGCATCTAATATAATTTACACACACACCTCCCAAAAATAGTCAGAAACAGGTGTTGGGGGTTAATATGCTCTGAATAACTCCAACAATAACCTTAGAATAAAGCTCAGAACAGTGTTTGATCACAGAATCACAGGTTGGAAGGGACCTCAAAGATCATCCAATTCCAACCCCCTGCCATAGGCAGGGACAGCTCCCACTAGAACAGGTCCCTCAAGGCCTCATCCAGTCTGGCCTTGAACACCTCAAGGGAGGCAGCAGCCACAACCTCCCTGGGCCACCTGTGCCAGGCTCTCACCATCCTCACTGCAAACAACCCTTTCCTAACATCTAGTTTCAATCTCCCCTCTTTCAATTTAAACCCATTACTCCTCAATCCTGTCATTACAAGACCTTGTTAATTGTCCCTCCCCAGCCTTCCTGCAGGTCCCCTTCGGATACTGAAAAGTCTCCTTGCAGCCTTCTCTTCTGGAGGCTGCAGAGCCCCAACTCTTGTAACCCATGCTCACAGCAGAGCTGCTGCAGCCCTCTGAGCATCTTTGTGGCCACCTCTGGAGTTGCTCTAACAGTTCCATGTCTTCCTTGTGTTGGAGGCTCCAGAACTGCACTCAGTACTCCAGATGGGGTCTTAAGAGAGCAGAGTAAAGGGGCTGAATCCCCTCCTTGCCCAGTTAGCCACGCTGCTCTTGCTGCAGCCCAGGTGACAGTTGGAATCATGGAATCAATCAGGTCGGAAGAGACCCTCACAGGTCATCTCATCTAACACCCCTGCAGTGATCAGGGACATCTCCAACCAGATCACGCTGCCCAGGACCACATCAAGTTTGACCTTGAATGTCTCCAGGGATGGGGTCTCAATTACAATCAGTGGGAAAGCTGTTCTAGTATTTTACTGCTCTCATAGTAAAGAGCTTCCTCATGTCCAACTTCAACCTACCATACTCTAGTTTAAAACCACTGCCCCTCATCCTATCACTACAAGCCCTACACAGCTTCTCCCCAGCCTTCCTGTATGTCCCCTGCATATACTTCTTGCTACCTTGGTGCACGGCATCTGATTATCAGTAGTGGCATTTCAGACACCATCAGCCTTCATCTTCCCCGCTATGCCTATGATCTCTGACCCTCTGCTCTGCAGTGATCATATGCTGCAGCTTCTCTTTTCTCTAAAAAAAAAAACCCAATCTTTGAGAAGGTTACAATAGGTGAAGTGCTAATACAGCAGACACAGCCTCCTTCTCCTTGTGTGGTACTTCTCTGAAATACTCATCAAATATGCATGTTCCAAGCTTCTTCGTGGCACTGACTGCTGTGCTGGTTCAGCTCGATGAAAAGCAGCACCATAGCAGATTTAAGGGGACACCAGCGACTGCTTTGAGGCCTTAGAAATGGTTTGACTCAAACTCAGCACCTCTGTTTGGATGTTGGAGTCCAGTAACTACAGAAATATGCTGCCACAAATATCTGAAACTTCCATTCAGAACTCTTTCAGCTTATCTTCCACAAGGTTTGGAAGTCACTTCCCCAAGCATGGCCACACCAAAATAAGAACAGAGAAGAAAGAGCTCTGCAAAATCTATTAACATCATCAAATTTATGTACTTTTTTCAAGGTACTTCAATTGCTTCTCTATTTTTGTACAAGCAACCCCAAGAAAAGGTCTTTGCCTGTTCCACTGTTGCTGTCTTCTGAGAAGATGGCTCTAAAGCAAAGATACTAAATACTGCAGGGAAGTTCAGGCATCTTGGCTGGGCCCAAAATCGTTTTGTTCCCAATGAAAGTCACAGAGTAACAGAGTGCACTGGGTTGGAAGGGACCTTTAAAGGTCATCTAGTCCAAACCCAGCTGCAGTGAGCAAGAACATCCCCAACTAGATCAGTTTGCTCAGAGCCCCATCAAGCCTGACCCTGAATGTCTTCAGGGATGGGGCCTCCACCACTTCCCTGGGCAACCTGCTCCAGTGTTCCACCTCTCATAGTACCTTCAGAGAAGGTAACCCCAACCTTCACCTCTGAGTATCCATGAGCTCAATCCATTCAGGAATGCATTCAAAACTGGCTGGTGACTTCAGCCTTAACATTTGTTCTATTACTACACCTGATGACCTACCCAACCATACCCTGCAAAAGAGAGAGTGTAGAACTTGGATCATACAACACTTAAGGCCCTAAATCTATAGACAGTGGCCCTTAACAAGAGCTAGCCAGGTTTTTCTACCCTTTAAACAGATGCTGACATCTGAGGAAGATGCAGAAGCTAAGTACTGCTGACCTTAACTCCCTGTGCCTGGCACAGAGCCTGGCAAGCACACAAGCACCAACAGCGGCAGGCAGCTGCCTAGGTGAGCACCTGCCCCCTCCTTCAGTTTTGGGGTTAGAGCAGTTGCACAGGACATGGAAAGACACGTGGCAGGTCTCTCTTGTCTGAACAAGGTTCAAACCCATGCCCTGTAAATCCCCAAAATGTCCATTAACCACCAGAGCCTGGACTGTGCAGGCATGAAAGGAGATGAAGTACAGGAGGAGCTGGGGAGTGCTCCAGAGCCATGTAGCTGAAGCACTATCAAGCAGAAATAGAAGATTCATTGTACAAGACCAAGAAACTCTATATGCAACAGGAAGAAGGCATATAATGAGATGTCTGACCAGTTGGGTACAGAACAGTGTTTTCCCAAAACCTTTCCTCCCACTCAATTCATCCTGAATCTTTGGTCACACAGTGGCATAAAGTCAACAAGGAGCCAACTAAGAATAGGACTGGTGTGGTGGAATGTTACTCCTCTGATCCAAGGTGCTTTTGTATTCACTCAGAAAGAATAATATTAGACTCTGATGTCCTTCATGCTGGATGAGAGCTTTAATTACTGAGCCATAGCAGGACAAGGATACCAGCAGCAGCTCCTCCTCCAGCTGTTTTAAACCAAAACAGAGAGGCACGGTGAGTTCCATAGGAAAAAACAGAAAAGGCTGCCCATAAGGAAGCGGCGGGGGGGGGGCAGCAGCATGCAAAGAAACCTCTCTGCTGCCTCAGAGACTTGCCAGAAGCCATACAACGGCTCAGCTGCAGAGTCTCTGAATCTAAATCTGCCTCCTAACCCAGTGCCCTTTCTGCTGCATCTCTGAGCTTGCAGCACTGAAGCAGAGCTCAGCTGCCCAGGATTCCCCAGCTTCACAAGAGTTTGCCTTGCAGAGTGCTGAAGCCTTTCAGCTCTATTTCCTCCTGGACTAATCCAAAAAGACATACACACTCTATTCCTTCCCTGTTAGTTTTATGCCTGGGTGCCATTCCCTTACTTTAACTCTCTCTGCTTTATCCCTTTCTTCAAACAGGCAAAGATTCAGAGGCACAACCTGCCCAGCCTCTGGGGAGCCTTCTCAGAGGGCATGTCTACAGTCAAGTGATCAAAGCAAAACAGCAGTGGCTGTTACCACTCTTCCCTGAGTCCTCTGAAAAGAAACAACAGGTCACAAAAGCTGTGAATATTTACTCTTGCAGTTTGCACAGCAAGTGATCACTACCCAGTTTTTTGGCTGCTGCTGACATGTTTCCTACAGCCGTTAGAGAGGAGAAAGGCTTATTTTCAGCTATCAGCTATTCCATCCTCTTAAGGATTTCTGTCTTGCAGTCAACCAGCAAAGAGTTACTCTTTACCAGCGTCACCTCAATTCCTGCCCACAAATGTTGACAGCCAAAGGAACAACATCTGCTAACACCACTAGAACAATCTCTACCACCACCACCTTCTTCCACCTTCCCCTCTCCCTTAAAAAGGATAAAACAAACAGACCATCACTTGCTCAAAGACTTTCCCTCCTGTTACCCCCTCCCTAATGTCTGCTAACAACCAGGAGGAGCCAAACATTTCTCAATGCATGGCAGAGAGCACACTGACAGACAGGAGTATAGTCTTAATGCCAAAAAATGGGCAGTGACTCATCTTCATGAATGCAAGCCATGTGAGTCACAGCCATCATGACTCAGAAGCCTGAGGAGAAGGCACCTTTCTGGGAGCAAGAATTGGAATTGTCCTACTTTTCCAAATAGAGAACTTAGAGAGGAGCTCCCTGTAGGTGTAGATTTGGTAGGGGGAGGGGAGAGGAGGAGTGAGAGGGAATTACATCATCAGAAAGTAAAAGGGACAACATGTATATTAATAGCACAAAAGAAAAGCACCAGTTACAGTGTGACTTGACATAATTTCCTTGTCAGACCTCCCACTTTATAAGTAGCATCCTTCTTTGCTTGTTAGGGCAAATTAAGCTGTCAGGCTTTCTGCTGCAGTGCTCTATGGCCTGACTTCACTAACCATTCAATAATGATTTCATGAAAATAAGACTTTGAAGGCCTCTGGTTCATTAAAGCTGTCAGCAGAAGTGGATAAATATGACACACTGAATAACAAATCATCATTTAGATGGAAATGTGGTAAGGCATTTATCCATCATGCTCCACTTGATGGTAGGAGAAATACCAGATTGGATCATCAGGTCTTGCATCTGGGCCAGGGCAATCCCAAGCACTGATACAGGCTGGGCAGGGACTGGCTGGAGAGCAGCCCTGAAGCAAAAGGACTTGGGGGGTGCTGGTGGATGAGAAGCTCATCGTGAGCCTCCAGTGTTCACTTACAGTCCAGACAGCCAACCAGACCCTGGGCTGCATCAAGAGAAGTGTGACCAGCAGGGTGAGGGAGGGGATTCTGCCCCTCTGCTCCACTCTGGTGAGACCCCACCTGGAGCAGTGTCCAGTTCTGGAGTCCCTGTTACAAGAAGAATATGGGGCTGACAGAATGTGTTCAGAGACACACAGGTTGAACATGATGATGCTAGAGGTCTTTTCCAACCTGGTTAATTCTGTGGTTCTGTGAAGAGGCAAGAAGATGATCAAAGGGAAGGAGCTTGGGGCTGTTCAATCTGGAGAACAGAAGGCATCAAGGAGACCTTATTGTGGTCTTCCAGTATCTGAAAGGGGCTACAAGAAAGCTGGAAAGGGACATTTTAGGATATCAGGTAGTGACAGGATGGGGGGAATGAAGCAAAACTAGAAGTGGGTAGATTCAGACTGGATGTTAGGAAGAAGTTCTTCACCATAAGGTTGGTGAGACACAAGAACAGGTTGCCCAAGGAGGTGGTGGAAGCCTCATCAATGGATGGTTTTAAGGCTAGCCTAGATGGAGCTCTGAGCAATCTGATCCAATGTGAGGTGTCCCTGCTCATAGCAGAGGGGTTGCAACTAGATGATGTTTGAGGTCCCTTCCAACCCTGACAATTTTGTGGTTCTGTGAAACAGTCTGAACTTGTAAGTCTAAACTGTAACTGCTGATTGGAAACTGTGCAAAGATCCAAATTAAGGAGTGCTGAGAAGTCATGCAAAATCCCATCTGTGCACCACATCTAGCCCAGGCTATGCAGACCACAAGGCAAAACAGTCTTCGCCCACAGAGGTTATGAGGTGGTTTTTTTCAGGGAGCTTCAGTGACTACAGAGATAGCTAAGCTAGAAAACATCATCTAGTTAGACCTATCAAACTGCAGCTAACCTCTCCATCCCATGCTGAAGCAAGTGCCTCAAAATGATGTAGTGATATGCTGGGCATAAGACCAGGGCAGGTGTCTCTGTGCCAAACCATTAAACCACATCGCAGAGTTGTTTATAGTTCATTGTCTTGCCTGATGAACACACCCTGCTCCCTTGTGCTCTTCATCTGCGTTCTCTGCCTGCCTTTTCTTCCTTCCACATGTCTTTACACAACTCTACCGAGGCTCTTCCATGAGCTCCCCTCCAAAGTTTCCAATTTCCTTTTCCAAAGTTTCTCTTTTTACTGCTGTCAATAGGTTCTGCAGTACTGCTGAGCAAAACACCCTTCGAATGCTTCCAGTATTAAAATCAATTTGTTCTTCAAGTTTCAGCCCTTGCTGCAAATTCTGACTTGGGAAATGTGATTTTAATTCTTTCAAATTGACCATCCTACCCCTGGCTGTTCTGGCCATGCCCTTCACATATACTGCTGCATGGATTAGACTAGTCAATGGCTGTCCCTAAATACCTTCTCTTCAACCTGCTTCCCCATTCCCTTGAGTTTCTTTTCAATTTCAAGTCTCCACATTTGCTTGGAGTTATGAAATAATGAAGCTTCACATAAAATCCCAGCAAAAGTGTTTACAAAGCAAGAGAATGGTAGAGGTTGGAAGTGACCCCTGGAGATGATCTAGCTCAAGCCCCCTGCTAAAGCATGGTCACCTCAAGTAGTCTGCACAGGGTTGTGCCTAGGTGGGTTTTGAAAACACTCCAGAGCAGGACATTCCACAACCTCTCTGTGCCCCTGGGTCTATCAGTGGGCACCACTGAGAAGAGTCCATCCCCATCCTCTTGACCTCTGCCCTTTAGATATTGAAGCAGGTACATCACCTGCCTGTAATCCCTCACAGGCAAGCTGTGGCAAGGGTGCAGGCCTCCAGCAGCAAGGGCTTGTGGAAGACTGGGGACAGCACTGTTTCAATCTACCACACGTAGGTTTGCCAGCAAACATCTACCAGAGCCTGAAATTTTCCTGGACTTAGATTCAGGTAATTGTTTGACTTCCTCTGGCTGCAGGCAAAGCAATGCTCTGCATCCACATTTCTATCACCACCTCAGCAGGTATTTACAGAGCTTGACAGTATTTTCCACAGTACCCAGCCTTGTATGTATTCTGATTTCAGGGTGCCTCGGCTCGATTGCCCTGAAAAGGCTCAGCTACCAAACACACCAAGTGCCAGCCCTCTCCAGAGCAGGTCACACTGAGGAGGATGAGCTCCCTGATCCATCCACACAGCTAAAACACTTGATCCATCTCCTTGACTCTTGCTCTGTCAGACTAGATCTGTGGCAGGCATGAATCAGCAGAACTCCTGCTGGCTAATAGCAATTTTAGCATCATCTTAAGAGTTTTCTACTTCAGTTGTCTCAGTTTTCCACACTTTTTGTCACCTCACAGAAACAAACTCAGGATTATTGCTGTGGACCAGCACATAAAAACTGGCTGCCAGGAGGACAGAGACTCACTTTTTACAGGGACCTCATGAAAAAGAAAAGGGCTGATGGGTACAAGTGACTGCTGGTCAGATGCCAGTTGGATTGCAGAAGAAAATGTTTCCCCATGAGAACAGTGAGACATTGGAATCATCTCCCAAAGGAAGCAGTAGATTCTCTACATGAGACAGTTTCAAGATCCAGCTTGGAAGGGTTGCTGGGCCAGCTCATTTCAACTCTACTATTGCCTAGGAAGGTTGGACCAGAGGATTCTGCCATTATAGAATTATAGAATCAATCAGGTTGGAAGAGACCTCCAAGCTCATCCAGTCCAACCTAGCACCCAGCCCTATCCAGTCAACTAAACCATGGCACTAAGTGCCTCATCCAGGCTTTTCCTGAACACCCCCAGGGACGGTGACTCCACCACCTCCCTGGGCAGCCCATTCCAATGCCAATCACTCTCTCTGTGAAGAACTTCCTCCTAACATCCAGCCTATACTTCCCCTGGCACAACTTGAGGCTGTGTCCCCTTGTCCTGTTGCTGGTTGCCTGGGAGAAGAGACCAACCCCCACCTGGCTACAACCTCCCTTCAGGTAGACCACCATTCTAGGTGGTCACTCCACAGAGGACAAGTGAAGGCAACGTGGAAGAAAAGGTATAAAACAGAAGTATAAACCAAGTCAAAAGGGACTCTGTACATCACTGTGGCAGTCCTGCTTTTTCTGACATGCACTGTTTGAGTTGGGGGAATGCCCTCACAAAGAAGTAATTGGTTAGACCTCTGACACGACTGTGTTCAGATTTCTAAGAGCCCTGTTCCCCAGAGCAGGGAAGGATTCAAGCAGGAGACAGTGGGTGCATGGCTGCTGCAGGATGCAGTGCAGTACAGAGTTACCATCTCTAAGCAGGCTGGCTTGCACACCAGCACACTGTGCTGCTGCTCTAGGGCACAGCTCTGTTTTGGGTCAGCACAGCCACCCTGTTCTGCACCTTAGCTCCTAAACTCTTCCAAAGATTCTTTTCTTGTGTCCCTGGCTCCCTAACCGTGATATAAGAAGTGAAAAAGGTGTGATAGGAGCAAGCTGAGGCAGGCTGCAGCTCTCAGCCAGCATGCAAGCCCAGGGCAGCTGCAAGGAAAGAGTTTGAGTAGTGGCAAAAGCAGGCAGCTGCCTGCCCAGACTCTGCAGAGCAGCCATGCAACACACTCCAGACTGAAGTCCTGGCTGCCCCAAATACAGCACAGAGGTTTTCTGAGAGTGTGATTCTGCTCTGGACAACCTGATCTAACTGAGGATGCCCCTGCTTACTGCAGAGGGGGGTTGGACTGGATGACCTTTGGAGGTCACTTCCAACCCAAACCATCCTATGATTCTCTAGATCAAGTGCCCTTGCATTTACAGGTCTCCAGCATCACTACATGTCTTAGAATCACAGAATCAGAATTAGGTTGAAAAAGACATTTAAAACACCACATCCAACCCTTAACTCAACAATTCCAAGCCCACCACTAAACCGTGTCCTTAAGTGCCAGATCTATGCATTCTTTTGAAGTCCCTCCAAGGATGAAGACTCCACCACTTCCCTGGGCAGCCTGTTCCAGCAAAGGGCCTGACAGCCTTTTTGGTGAAGAATTTTCCACAATGTCCAATCTAAACCTCCTCAGGCATACCTTGAGGCCACTTCCTCTTGCTTTGGTCTATTATTTCTCCTACTCACCCAGAATAATTTCTGTGAGACTTCAAGAGCTATCACAAGGCAAGACTGGAATTGGGAACAGTGTAGTCATTGTAGCTTAGCAAACATATTGACACTTCAGACAAGTACAGACATATTCTTAATGACTTCTGAGAATGGGAACTTGAGCAGCTCCAGGATCTGGGTTATGCTCAGGTTTGATCACGCTCTTGTTTTGGTCTGTAAGGCTCCTGTCTCCCAGTACCCAAGCACTTTTGTTCTCTCCTGAGAGTTCCTCTGGGAAAAATCACTCAGAGATGCTGAGTGAACAAGGACACTTATCTATCCCCTGCACCACAATCCACCTTTACAAGCTGCTTCTGCAGGCAATTGATAAGATCCTGAATGACAGAGACAAGAGAAAGGGGTGTTGCTGCCCAGCAGTGCTAATGCCTCTGTTAATTCACAGCCTCCAATCAAACCAAGGCCAGAATTCATGACCATCACAGGACGCCCCAGACACTGCTCAAATCAGACAGAAGTAGCAGGCTGTAAGTCTAATGATAAGGTGTTGATGTGATTTGACAAGGGAATTGCTTCAGAACTTCAGCTGAAAGGCTATATATTTTAATTATGAAGTTATTTATAGCCTTGATAAGAGGATAAACCTAAGTCCCTTCTGCCTATCCCTGGGTGCTGAGCATATGGATGTTAAAAGATCCCTCTTGCATTCAGGGATCAGGATCTTACCTCTCCAGCATTACTCTCAAAACTAATTTCACAAGTGTTGACTTTGTGCTTGTCATCATGTTTGCATACAAATAAATTCTCTTAGTGACAACCTGAGCCTACACATAGCTGTACACCTTCAGCATTTGTTCTGACATGACAGAACTGAACCATGTCCTGGGCTGCACACATAGCAGTGTGACCAGCAGGATGAGGGAGAGGATTCTCCCCCTCTACTCTGCTCTTGTAGGACCCCACCTGGAGTACTTCATCCAGTTCTGAGACCCTCAATACAAGAAGGACAGTGAAATGTTGAGAGAGTCCAGAGTAGGCCACAGAGGTGATCAGAGAGCTGGAGCATCTCCCCCATGGGGACAGGCTGAGAGAGCTGGGGCTGTTCAACCTGAAAGAAGGCTGTGTGGAGACCTTAGAGTAGCCTTCCTGTACCCAAAGGGGGTCTACAAGAAAGCTGGGGAGATTTTTTTTTTATAAGGAGATGTAGTGATAAGACAAGACAAGAGGGAACAGACTGAAGTTGAGGAGGGCAGATTTAGACGGGAGATTAGGAAGAAGTTCATTACAGGAAGGGTGGTGAAGCACTAGAACAGGTTGCCCAGGGAGGTCCTCCTTGGAACATTACACTCAAAAATTACCTCTGTAAGACCACTTGCAGAGTTTCTTAATTCTGACAGAGCAGTTGGCCAAAAACGGCGACACCATATTGCAGGCTAAAGTTACAGTATGATTTTCAGATAGAGGTGAGAGAGAGAAGGGTGACATCACAAAACATCCAACACACAGCAGCCTTCTTCAAGTATTTTCTATTACAAAGCTTTCTTGAGTTCAGTTTCTTGAAATGATCATTTGTTTGTTCCAAAGAGTTACCAAAGACAACAGTGAGAACTGGGGAGAAAGCATAACACATTGAGCACAGCAGAGAAGGAACAATCCTGTTAGTCCAGAAGTCAGAGACGTGCCTTGCAAAATCCAGCCTTGCCAAGCCTTCCTGAATGAACAGATAAGCTCCATACCTTCCTACCACCTCTTCCAGAATTCCCAGCTCAAAATACAGGTTGGTTCTGCAGACTAATTCCCACTCTGCAGAACTGACATCCTCCTCCTTCCCCAAGAGTTTTGCAAGTAGAGCTTCAAGAACCATCCTGCACCACAAGCAGAAGTTCCAGAACATTTGGACAGGGCTGCTCAAATAAACATTAAGGACATCTGCTCTGAAAACTAAACCAATGTTTGTGGGCTTTCATATGAGTAATAGCCTAAAAATGGATCATAAGTGGCCAAATTCTGTTCTCAGGCAAACTTTAACAACTTCAATGATTTCGACACTACTACCCTAATTATCTCAGCTGATATGCATCGCTCCTGCACGCTGGCAGAGGAGCTGCAACGTTCACTGCACTGCAAGATGAGGTGCTTTCCACACCTGACATTCTCTCATTGTCTCTTCACTGAGAATTTTCTCTCCTGCTGGTCTTCAATCTACTACAATCTCATCATTTCGTTTGGCTTTGCACATTTCTCATCAAGCTGAGAATCAGAGCCTGGGCAGAGCGCAGGAGGAGAACGGCAGCAATGCAGGAAGCATTAGCTTAGATGCATTAGCATAGACATCCTCCGCCCAAATCACACCTCTCTCAGCCCAACAGCACAGCAGGAGCTGCTCACAGCCCTGAGTAACACGGCAGGGAAGATTACCAATAGAACTAGGGAATTTCTCATTGACTAGAGTCTCTAAATTCAGATTGCAGCCTTCTCTCAAAGTCACACCTGAGTTCAGCTACCATTTATCAGACCTGACAGCTTTTACTTACATCCTAGAAAGATGAATTTCCTCCACAGCAGGAATTACCAAGTGACATTTTGTGCTTTGAATTATGCAGGTGATCAGACCAGACAGTCTTCTCTATGTGGCCTTGAAATCAATGAGTCATGGCTGAGGCTACAATACCTGATTTGATGTGGTCTACACTTCCCAAATGAATAGCTGACTTCACAGACTAGTTTCTGTCTGAAACAACTGCATGGTAGCACAGTTCAAGTCACCACCTCTTAAATGATTCCAGTTCTTTGTTTCTGCATAGGAGCTGGTTTCTCAACTTCAGCTTAATCCCAGTCCAAGCATCATGGAACATTTCAAGTATGCAGAAGCCACAGCTCTAAGGAAAAGCAATGTCCAGTTTTAGATTGTGTGGAGGACAGAACACAATCCCTACCAGTATTTTCTTTCAGTAACATCAGCAATCCTTATCACTGCTAACTTGCAGTAACACAGACACAGCAATACCAAAAGAGCTTGCAATGTTTACTGTATTCTTTTTTGTCTGTCACAGGATGTTAGGGGTTGGAAGGGACCTCCATAGATTGAGTCCAAACCCCCTGCCAGAGCAGGACCATAGAATCTGGCTCAGGTCATACAAGAGCACATCTAGACAGGGCTTGAAAGGCTTCAGAGAAAGAGACTCCACAACCTCTTTGGGGAGCCTGTTCCAGTGCTCTGTGACCCTTACAGTAAAGTGTTGCAGTTTCCATCCATTGCCTCTTGTCCTATCACAGGGCACAGCTGAGCAGAGCCTGGCCCCCTGCTCTTGACCCCCAGCCCTCAGATATTTATAGGCATTAGGTTCCCTCTAAGTCTTCATCATAACAAAAAGCCCTAGGTCCCTCAGCCTCTCAGAGGGCAGTGCTTCAGCCACTTAATCATCTTCATAGCCCTCCATCGGTCTTTGAAGCAACCAGAGTAAGAATTACACTAGCACAAGCCTCAGCAAATGCAAGTTTCTACAGGTGCCCACAGAAAATGGTTTGAGGCAGGGGAAGCTAATCTCATGGGTCACCACCAGCAGAACATCCCCCGTGCTAATGCAGCACAGCAACTCTCAATTACCGACCAGCAGAAAGCATTTCATTCTGTTCCTGGCAAGTGACACAGTATCAGACAGTGAAATCACATCAATTCAGCTTTATAACATTTTTACTTTCCTTCCCTCTCATTTCAATTTGGATATTAGCAACCAATAGCTCCAGAGCAGCCAGAAATAGAAACCAGATCTTCCTGCTAACCAAGAATAGCTTACAGAACAAAACAACAACCCCCTCACATTTCAAAGGCTATGAAGCATTAACCTTCTTTAACTCTTTTTTTTTTCAAACCAGCATTATCTACTGGATCCTTAAGTAGATATCTGAAATGGGAGAAGGCAAGATTAGAAGCAGGTATCAAAGGGCCATACCTCACAACTCACAGTAAATAAATACTTTGGCAAAGGCATAAATAATACAAAGGTTACATAAGCATTCCCAAGCAGCATTTGTACCCTATTATCTCTTTCAGCAGCACAGCACCATAAAGCACCCTGCAATGTAGCCCTTATCTCACTGCTTTTGGCACTGCAGGAACCAGTGTAATTAAAAAAAAAATACCATTAAGGCTAAATTCAACCAGAGAAAGTAAACAGGGACCAAACTCAGCTCTTCTACAAGCACCACAGTCTAGTGGCAGGAAAGGGGGTTTAGAGTGAGGCTCTCTTTGGGCCTGATCTAGTGCAGAGTGGTCAGTGGAGCTGAATAAAGTTTCCCTACTTTCTCAAAACTGAGAATAGATTTGTGGGTTCTTTTTCTTGCCTTTTTTAACCTTCATAAAAATAATACAGAACTATCAGCAAGCTTTCAGTGATACTGGGACACATACACTTGGAAGTCTTGAGTCAGTACTTCCACAGAGGAAAATAACTCAACAGTTTAACACCTTGATTTTCAGTCTCAAGTTGTTCCACCGATAGTCCAACAGGATACTGTGAATGTTGTAGTGCTGCTGTCCAATTCATGCTACTGTGAGATACCATGGCCAAGTGTTCCTCCAAACATGGAGACAGACTGAGAGAGGCTGTTCAGTCTGGAGACAAGAAGGCTCCAAGGAGATCTCATTGTGGCCTTCCAGTATCTGAAGGGGGTTACAAGAAAGTTGGAGAGAGATTTTTTTAGGATGTCAGGGAGCAACAGGACTGGGGAGAGTGGAGCAAAACTAGAAGTGGGTAGATTCAGATTGGATGTTAGGAAGAAGTTCTTCACCATGAAGGTGCTGAGACACTGGAACAGGTTGCCCAGGGAGGTGATCTGGACTCCATAGAGTCTTCTGCCAGGCTGAACTGCCCCAGCTCCCTCAGCCTGTCATCGCAGAAGAGATGTTCCAATCCCCGATGATTTTTGTGGCTGTCCAGGTCCATGTCCTTCTTGCTGAGGACACCAGAGCTGGACACAGTATTCCAGGTGAGATCTCAGAGCAGAAGTAGTAGAATCACCTCTCTTGACCTGCTGGCCACGCTTTTGATGCAGCCTAAACTATGATGTGCCTTCTGGGCTGCAAGCACACACTGTTGGCACATCTGTTCCCTTTCTTCTTACACATCATCTCATTTGGCCATTCATTTATTGAGCTCATCACACTATGTGCTTCATCAACACAGAACTCACTTTAACACTTAAGTGCAATACAATAATCAGACTTTTCTAACTAGAATGGCTTCAGAGTTCTCACTGATTTTTTTTTTCTCTCCCATCTGATTTCATTCCAATTATTGTTTACTTTTTCAGTAGCTGAATTTGGGCATGATGCTTGCTAACAAATTGTACACACTGCTTTTATCTAGTGGGTTCTGCTGGTGGTGGTTACCATACCAGACCTCTAAGTTACACCTAGTGCTGGTGGTAGTTTCCATACTAGACCTTCAAGTTACACCTAGTGCTGGTGGTGGTTACCACACCAGACCTCCGAGTTCCAAGTAGTGCTGGTGGTAGATACCACACCAGACCTCCGAGTTCCAAGTAGTGCTGGTGGTGGATACCACACCAGACCTCCGAGTTCCACAGAGTGCTCTCATTGACTACTACTTAAACTAGAAAGATCATTATCTGAAAAATGTACTTAAAAACCAGTGCTAAAGAACACACTTATATATTGCATGTCCTTTTAAAGGCAAACAAAGGCAGGGAGAGGCTAGAAGAGATCTTCAGGGTCCCTTCCAATCCAAACTATTAAATAATTCTATGATTCCTATGGATACTGCCACAGTGGAGCAGGGTGTAAAGGTTTAAGTGGACTTCAGAGCCAGCCAGCAGCAACCTGATGTGGCAATGATTTTGAGGACAGAAGGACAGGAGGCTTCAACACACTTCATCTTAGTTCTCATGAATATCCAGTCTGCTGCTTGGGTAAGGATGGTAATGTCTGCCCTAAAATTAGAAAAACTTACTAGCTCAGATTATGTTTTCAAGACTAAAATGAACAATAGGATAGTAGCTACTTCAAAAACAAAAATAGTTGCCCTAGGAATAGGCATTGCCTCACTAGACTGCCAGTCTATATTCTTACAGGAGAGTACAGGGGATTGATGGATAGCCTGAACAATACCACGGTCATCAAGGAAACTGCTGCCAGCTACAGCCAAGCCTTTACAGCTCCTGGCCTCCATAAGCAGAGGCAGTACCTCATGGAAGCCATGTGGTCAGCGCAGGCTCTTGGTGTCTTGGACAAAGCACTACTGTGCATCCCACTCTGGCAGGAGGGTAGGACTCGATATTTTGAACCTCCTTCCAAACCCCAACATTCTGTGATCCAAGTCCAAAGAAAAAAGGAACAGGAACATTTTCACCTCTGTGGCTCTGTTGCCTCTAGGCACTGCTCCCGACTGCAAAAGCTGAGAGTGCTTCTGACCTGTGCTTCTCATGGGCACTTCAGATCTCCTGTGCCAAAAGCAATGCTAAGCATGCAAAAAAGAAATGAAAGAGAAAATGTGTATGAGTGTGAGGAACTGAACAGAGTGGGACTAGCCAGCTTGGAACACATATGCTTCATTGGAGGCAGGATTGAAGCTGATAAAATGCCAGCCACAGAGAAAGTGGACAAGGAGGGACAAGTCACATTTTCTTAGAGCAGCTCTACGTAGAAAACACCCTACTTTTTCCCTGAAAAAAAAAATGTACTGTACTGAGCAGGGACAGGGAGCTGAGACATTTTACCCTAGCTGAGTCAGCATTTAAGTCTGATCAGCCTTGTAGGGTGCTGTATGCAGCGGATCTCATGGGAAACCACACAGGTGAATTTTAGTAAGTAAATGTTAGTGGCTGTGTTTAAGATAGTAGAGAATCAGCTCTAGAAAGACTTCTCCAGAAGACCAGAAGCAACATTTCACAAACCTCAAGAGCTCTTTTGTTCCATGGAATCATTTTTCTTCCCTTTTCTTAGGGATAGTAGATCACACTTTGCTTTCCTAAAGCTTTGAAAAGTCTGTCAAAATCCATTACTACAGCAACAACCATTCCTAGTAGAAGCCATTAGCCAGCAGGAAATAACAAAACTGCTCAGACACAAGCAAGAGAAAAGAGTAAAAATTAGAAATGTGCTAAGACAAGAACAGGCTAAAAATATCACTCAGCAAGTTCCCAGCTATAACTGAAACACAGTCAAAGGAAACACATCCAGCTCCCAACAAATGCTGATGCTTGGTCTGCATGGGCATAGTCACAAACTTGAAGCACAACATTAAACTATACATGAACAGAGCAAACTCAGAGCTTGACTGAAAAAGCTTAGAATATTTTGAAGACCATAGATCACTTTCTCTGTGCTAGTAGAGGTAGATTTACATCTCCCAGGCTACAATCACAGCAGCAGAAAGATCTGTCCTAATTGTAGAAACTGAAAAGGATTCACAAGATTTTATAGTCTTCACTTTAAGCTTACCACAGCATTTATTTTGACCCACCAAGTCAGCCCTTTGGCAATAAATTGCCTCACAGAGAAGGAAGTGAAGCATTTTACTTCCATAGAATCATTAAGGTTGGAAAGGACTTTTAAAGATCAAGTCCAGACATCAGCCCAACACTACCATGCCCTCTAAATCACGTCCCAAAGTGCCGTATCTGTATGTTTTCTAACCACCTCTAAAGACAGTGACTCCAGCACCTCCCTGGGCAGCCTACTCCAATGTCTGACCACTCCTTCCATAATTAAATGTTTTCTAATACCCAACCTGAACCTGCTCTGGTGCAGTTTGAGGCCATTTCTTCTTGTTCTGTTAACTAGGAGAAAAGGCTAACACCCACTTTACTACGAAGGAGCTGCAGGGAGTTGTAGAGAGATGGACTGACAATAATAAAGAGCTGCAGAGAGACCTGGATGACAACAGCAACCCAGGGCAGCAGCACATCAACACCTTCAAGGTAACAGATCCAGCTACACTCTATGGAGTATTGGGCCAAGACATGTAGAAAAGTCACAGGAAAAGATACAGCCCTGACCTTGCTGTGAGTCACTCCCACTGATGACCAAGCACAGTTCGAGCTGATGACAGTTTTCATCACTTTCTGGAATCTCAACACTCCAAAATGCTTACAGCAGAAAACTGCAGACACTGCCTAGCAGTGGCTGTGGAGTATCTGAGAGAATCAAAGGGCTGCAAGCAGAAAGAGTATCCAGACAGCTGAGCCTTGCTGTGCTGCTGCATCTCCAAGGGAGCATTCATGTGGCTGGCCCTAACTAATCTGTAGTTCTTCAAAAATTAAGTGCTGACAATTTTACAGTGCCACAGGATGTGACCATCAGTTTGATCAAGAAAGATCTCTAATGGACAGTGGCAAATTCAGGCTCTTCAATGACTAACCTCAGGAATTTGCAGTAGGAATAGAGTAATTTTCTCTGTTGCTAAACATATGTGCATTTTGGGGGGAGAGGGAATTTCTGGGAGGTTTGGGTTTGGTTGGATTTTGTCTTTTTTCCCCCCCCATATTCTGTTTGGCCATTTAGTGCATGTGGCAGGGACCTGCTCTCCGTCAGGTTCCATAACCCAACTCAGTGATCATATTGCAGAGTAAAAGCTCAGAAACAGCTTAATTCCTACAGCTGGAGGGGAAACAGAATTTGTAGAAAGACAATCTCATGCCCTGAGAAAACGTCAGGACTTGGACATCCTGACCACTTCCATTAAGGATGCCAGGATGTTCTGTCTTCAGAGCTGTCCCAGTCAGACAGAGATGTCTAGACACATTATGCAGCTCTTGCAAACCTGAGGCTTCAGCTGCAGCCCAGCTGCTCATGCAGCCAAGCTCCTGCTCAAACTCCAAAGGCAACACTGCCTTTCTTCTACACAAACATCTGCAAACAGTTCTCATTTTTAGGAGCAGGACAAAACTTTACCCAAAGCAACAGTGCAAAATTCTTCAGGTTTCAGCATTCACTTTCAGTAGCAAGAAATCCTAGGTCAGTGGTCTGGATGGGGTTACATGAGTCTTCTGAAATCTAAAGTAAAACCATGCTTGGGCAGATACCTCAGAATATACAAAGATACTCAAGCTCTTCAGTTGAAGAGGGACAGGAATCTGCTGTCGAGAGTCCAGCATAGGGCCATAAGAATGATTAGGGGACTGGAGCACTGCCTGATGAGGAGAGGCTGAGGGACCTGGGGCTGCTCAGTCTGGAGAAGAGAAGACTGAGAAGGGATTTAATCAATGTTTATAGATATCTGAGGGCTGGGGGTCAGGAGGGGAGGACAGGCTCTGCTCACTGCTCCCTGGGCTAGGACAAGGAGCAATAGATGTAAACCACAGCTAAGTGCTCATCCAGTCTTTCTGAACACCTCCAGGGATGGCAAGTTGTGCTGGGGGAGGTATAGGCTGGATATTAAGAGTAAGTTCTTCACAGAGAGAGTGATTGGCATTGGAATGGGCTGCTCAGGGAGGTGGTGGAGTCACCGTCCCTGGAAGTGTTTAAGAGAAGGCTGGATGAGGCACTTGGTGCCATGGTTTAGTTAATTAGGTGTTAGGTGATAGATTGGACTTGATCTCAAATGTCTTTTCCAACCTGGGTGATCGATTCTAAGCCATTGCATTGGGGTTGTACAGGTTTGGGAGTCAGCTGCTCCTCCCCTACCTCCAGCTAGGAATTCACCAGTCTAACTCAGCCAGCTGAAATTTAAGGAAGGGAGCTTTATATTTACAGCAATTTACAACTACATACACACAATACATACAGATATTTACAGCTGTATACAAGTTAAAAGTAATACAGAACTACAAAACCCCTCCTGAGCAGCCAGACTGCCCAAGAGGGCTCTTGACCAAACTTCCACCTTCTTTCCACCCCCTCCCTCATCTCAGAATCCCCCTTACATACAAGGAGAGCTGCAAAAGGTTGGCAAGAGGTTAGAAGAAAAATTATTAGTTTGAGTTATTCAGGTCCAGGCAGAGACAGTGAAGCAGGTGGCAGCAGCAGCCAGAGACTGCCCTATCTCTGTGTTCTTGTTTTTACATCCCTAAGCAAAACCAATGGCTAACCTAGACATCACTATTATTTTCTTTTCACAGCCAACCACCTAATTTCTCTAATTAAAATATTCCCATTAGCCCCAAACCAGCACAGGGCTCCACCAGTTTCATGCAGGCACTCACAGGTTATTCTAGGTAATCTGCACAAGGGCTTAGGCTTTAGGTTTCTTTTCTCAGGAAGTCACTGCACTGTAATAAAGAAAGCCTGGGGTACTCTGAGTACATACAGGGCAATGCTTGGTCCCCATGCCTGCCATCACTGTAGGATAATTTTAACTCTGGCAGCTGGTAAGTTCAGCAGGTGCCTTGGATCTTTGTTTGCTCCCCCTTGAAGCACCTCACAATCCTGGCATACTGCAAAAGCAGAATACTCTGAAAGAGCAGCTGCAGCCTGTAACAGTGATAATAGAGTGAAACCATGAAGACTTTTCCTGAAGGCAAGAGAAAAACAATCTGAAGTAAGGGGAGACTGATGGAATACATAAAAATGAGTGATAGGACCCCTTGGCTTTTGTTGAAGTAAAAACAGAACTCTGCTTTTAATGCTCATGGTAGGTAGGACTGGTTGTCATACTAAGTTAGCAGTGAGCTTCCCCAGCCATTTTTCTCCTCATATAGGTCACAGCTGGCTTGGCATCACTCATGAGGTGTGGTGCTAGGTATTTATGCAACACCTGAGAAACTTCTTCAGCACAAAAGGAAGCACTTTAGCTACCTGTACTTAACCAGGCATGACACAGATGTGTAAATTGGCACCATCTGTCTCAAAAGTCCTTACCTATCTTTCTTTGCTACTGCTGCTACTTGGGCTAGAGTGATCAAAGTTGTCTTTCAGACCAGCTTCTGTCAGTTTCACCCTTTGTGTAAAGATATCTCTGGCAGAAGATAGTGACACACGATGAACCTACCAAATAATCCTCATCATTCCAAGTCTCCAGCCAAAGAAAGTGGTCTGGTTCCCTTTTGTGACTGAAGACAAGTTCTGCAGTCCAGTGAACTCACTTCTCCAGTCCCTTCCAAGCTGGACTTCAGATCAGGAATGCACTTCACCTTATGCTGAAAATTAAGGTCGTGTTTCAGTACCATGGAGGTTTAAAGACTTTTTACTCTGTTCCTGATGCAAGACCTTGAAATAATAGGCAAAGAGATTCAAGGCTGGTCTTCATTTGAGGGTGAGGGACTTTGAACAGCCAACCTTATCCTTGGCTCATCTACCGCCTGTTCTCATGTGGTTTGCAGCATTACACAGAAACAAGGCTCTCAAGCCCTCCTTACAAGCATTACAGAATCACAGAACCTTAGAAGTTGGAAGGGAACTCCAGAGATCATTGAATGCAACCTCCCCACCAAGGCGGCATCATCCAGGGAAGTCCACACAGGAATGCATCCAGGTGGGTTTGGAAGTCCCCAGAGGTGGAGACTCCACAACCTCTCTGGGCAGCCTGCTCCAGGGTTCTGTCACCCTCACTGTAAAGAAGTTTCTCCTCACATTGGGATGAAACCTTCTCTGTTCCAGTTTGCAGCTGTTGCTCCTTGGCTTATGGCTGCTGGCCACCAAAGAGAGATTGGCCCTAGGCACTTGACACCCACCTCTCAGACATCTGTACACATTGATCAGATCTCCTCTCAGTCTTCTCTTCTCCAGGCTAAGCAGCCTCAGGTTTCTCAAGTCTCTCTCCACAGAGGAGATGCTCAAGTCTCCCAGTCATCCTCGTGGCTCTCCACTGGATTCTTTCCCTGTCTCTCCTTAAATGGGGAGCTCAAAACTGGATACAGTATTCCGGGTGTAATCTCACCAGGGCAGAGAAGGGAGGAAGAAGAACCTTCCTAGACGTGCTGGACACTTTTCTTGCTGCACCCCAGGACGCCACTGGCTCTCTCAGCTACAATAGCTGACCCATGCAGAACTTGCAGTCTACCAGCACTCCAACAGCTGCTTTGCAGCAGGGCAGCCCCCAGCCTGTACTGGTGCCTGTTGTTATTCCTCCCCATAGAATTTTCTATCAAGAAGTCATTAAGGTTTAATGACCCCACAGCCACTAATGACAGAGGTGTCATCATTAGATTCCTCAGGAATTTTAACTCCTCAATTTTTCACTGGATTCTTAGGAAAAAGATCTTTAGAGTGCTCAGCACCAAGCAGTCACAAAAGAACTGAGTCTCCAAGAGCTGTGCTCTGCTTCCAAAAACCAGGTTGTGCATTTACAGTTGTGCTCTTTGACCTATTTTCCTTATTTTCCAGTGCGAATACACAACTTACAGAAGTGCAAATTGTTAATTGCAACAGTTCATAAATAAAAATTCCATTTTGGTATGGCCCTGGAAGTCTTCTCTCAGGCTACACCTGATTACTGCTTTGCTTACCTTTCATTACTGGCTTTGCTACCTGCTGATTAATTGCAAAACACTGCAGACAAAATGCATACAAACACGTGGGAAAAGCAGAGTCCAAAAAAGAAAAACCCAGTTGCAACTGAACATGAAAACACTGAGCTGCTAATTGTTTAGCTACATACTTGCATTTAGCACTGCACGTCAGACAATATTGAGTTGTCCAAACTACTCCTAAATTTGGTCCTGCTATAGACCCAGACAGGAAGAGGGAACCTTTCTCACCCTTATTTCCCTCTTATTTCAGCAGTAACACACACGACTTCAGAGAAAGCACAAACACAGGCTGGGCAGGGACTGGCTGGAGAGCAGCCCTGAGGAGAGGGACTTGGGGATGCTGCTGAATGAGAAGCTCAACATGAACCAGCAGTGTGCACTTGCAGCCCAGAAAGCCAACCAGAGCCTGGGCTACATCAGGAGAAGTGTGGCCAGCAGGACAAGGGAGGTGATTCTCCCTCTCTACTCTGCTCAGACCCCACCTGGAGTACTGCATCCAGTTCTGAAGCCCCTATGACAGGAGTGATGTGGAGATGCTGGAGTGTGTCCAGAGAAGGGCCAGGAGGATGCTCAGAGGGCTGCAGCAGCTCTGCTATAAGGACAGAGTGAAAGAGTTGGGGCTGTGCAGTCTGGAGGAGGCTCCCAGGTGACCTTCTTGTGGCCTTCCAGTATCTGAAGGGGGCCTACAAAAAAGCTGGGGAGGGACTTTTGAGGCTCTCAGGAGTGACAGGTCTAGGGGGAAATCGAGCAAAGCTGGAGATAGGGAGATTCAAACTGAATGAGAGGAGGAAGTTCTTCATCGTAAGAGTGGCGAGAGCCTGGAATGGGTTGCTCAGGGAGGTGGCTGAGGCCCCATCCCTGGAGGTGTTTAAGACCAGGCTGGATGAAGCTGTGGGCAGCCTGATCTAGGGTAGGTATCTACAAAATACACTAATAGGGTCAGATAAGCATGAACCTGATTTTGTCTTGTGTAAAGAAGTAGGAGCACATACTGAGAATTTGATTTGGGTGGAAGCTGAAGTGAACACATCTGTAAAAGTTATGACTCCACAAATCTAAAATGGAGGAAGAGAAAGAATAACAATTTTAAAACCCCCTGAGTCAGGTTTTGGGACTTTCTGGGGGGAACTAAACACCATGCACGTGACAGTTGCTAGAGCAATGCCTCAGGATGCAACTGCTCAGAAACACAAGGCTCAGTGATTATTTGACAGCCTGATTCAGAAGCAGTTCCTTGGAGTCTGTGCAATCACATTCAAGCAAACTGTGAAAGCCAAAGGAAAAAGCAACCCTTTTGTAACCTGCCACTATTCATCTACAATAATCTTTACGTGGAGTCGCTGTCCCTGGAGCTGTTCAAGGCAAGGTTGGATGTGGCACTTGGTGCCATGGTCTAGCCTTGAGCTCTGTGGTAAAGGGTTGGACTTGATGATCTGTGAGGTCTCTTCCAACCTTGGTGGTACTGTGATACTGTGATGTTCTATTTGCAAGATATGCTGTCTGCCACACAATATTTCAGTTGGACTCTTGGAAGTCCCCTCTTCTGAAATTGGAAGGTTTTTTCATCCCTCATCCAGGCATGCAATCATAAAACCAAACTCGCCAAGAGCAGCAGTAAAACCATTCTCAGAACTCAGGTTTAGTTTCCAGCTTTAAAACCCAGCCCAGTCTTTTCACTTCAGGTAAAGTGGACACCCTGACTCTGATCTGGCTTCCTGTGAGCCAGCATCAGCAAGCGTATTGTTAAAATAATAATAATAAGCGAGCTACTTAGTGCAGGATCAAGAGATTTTT
Organism: Tricholaema leucomelas; assembly: GCA_013400475.1. Taxonomy (NCBI): domain Eukaryota; kingdom Metazoa; phylum Chordata; class Aves; order Piciformes; family Lybiidae; genus Tricholaema lacrymosa; species Tricholaema leucomelas. The sequence goes on from WAAF01005428.1 coordinate 142,834, forward strand.
AGCTTCTTCATTAAATGGAAGGGAAGAGATCATATACAAAATGCATGAACTGGGAAAGACAGAGATGAATAATGCATCCATCACTTGTTTGCATAATGGAGTTACTTGATCTACTTTGACTCCTCAGGCAGAGCAGAAGCAAAAAGAGTAATGTTTTTTCCCCACCTTCTTCAAGAAAACCCTGAGCAACTCCTGTCAATCTAAAGGCCACAGGATGCTACTGAATGCTAATAAACTTCCAGCAGCTGTGGGGTCATCTGTAAAATGGCTCAGCAGATTTTGCCACTTGCACTGGGAAGATGCAACCCAGTGGGCATCTGCCTGATTAAATGAGAAACTCAAGCACTCGTGCAGAAGGTGGCAGACTAATGTTGATTTATTGTCATGTGATGGTTTGGGTGTCCCCTGCCCCCCACACTTTTAGAAACCACCCAGACCAGACTCAGTTGGCTCTGGAAATTTGAATGAAGCTTATATTTACAGCTGGCACAATTTACAAGCAGATATTTACAGTATATACAGTTATAGACAGAAATAGACAAGGTAAAAAAGGTAATACAAACACAATTCCCCTCCCAGAAACCTGAGTCCCCAGGAGGGGCTCTCAACCACCCCTCACCGTCCCCTACCCCTCTCAACCTTACCCCAGTCCCAAGGAAGAATGGAGGTTCGGCCAGAGGGATTAAAAAGCAAGGTGAAGCAGCCAAGCAAAAGGAGGGTGAGGTTAGAAAGCAAGATGGAGTCCAGCCAGCAGCCTCAGCTTCTCCCCAGCAGGCAAAGCTCCCCAGCGAAGAGAAGAAGCAAGTGACCTAATCTTTGTTTTGTCTTTCTTCTTTACACATCCCAGCAAGACTGTGAGGGAAGTAGACCTCACCATTGTTTTCATTTTACAGCCTATCATCTAGTTCTTCTCACCAAAACATGCCAGCTAGGCTCAAACTAGCACATCTCAGATGGTAAGAAGGGAGAATTGGCACAGGAGAGAGAAGAATAGAAGTACTTCAGAGAGATTGTTTTAATGAAGGTAGGGCTCCTTTACTCCTAAACAACTCATACTCTTGTGAACTTTTAATAGTTTCTCCTCCAACAAGCCTTCGAGAAAGATTTGGATGCTTCTAAAAGTTTTTAAAAGCCTTAATTGTTACTTTCTGAGTTCTAAAACCATCTAATAACATTCAGTCATGTGCAGGGCAAAGTCCTGCAATGAGAAATTCAGTCCCTAACTGAAGCTGACAGCAGCACTCTCCAAAGAGGAGCACAACTGAACTTCTCCAAGACTTAATGGTTCACTCCTTGCTCCTAGCACCTTCAGCCATGAACCCCAAGATTTAAAAGGTCTTAGTACAATGAACTTTTACAGCCAAGTGTCAGTGAGAAAGGAGTGAAACAAGGCATAACTCTTGTTTCTCTCCACTTCATCCCCAAAGTTAAATTAACAGTTACCAAATGTCTGTGATCTTTCAAATCATGCTTCAAGTCACAGACTCACAAATTGCATCAGGTTGGAAGGGATTCTCAAGGGTCATCTTATCCACTCCCCTACATTCAGCAGTAACACCTCCAACTAGATCAGGCTGCCCAGGGTCACACTGAGTCTGATCTTGAATGCCTCCAGAGTTGGGACCTCCCTGGGCAGCCTCTTCCAGTATGTTACCATCCTCATTGTAAAGAGCTTCCCTCATGTCCAGCCTAAATCTCCTCTGCTCCAGGTTCAACCATTGCCCCTCATTCTGTTCCCACAAGCCCTTCTAAACAGTCTCATCTCAGCCTTGCTGTAGGTCCCCTTCAGATACTGATATGTAATTACAAGGTCTCCCTGGAGCCTTCCCTTCTCCAGGGCCCAACTCTTTCAGTCAGTAGCAGATCTCTCAGAAGGTTCAGCCCAGCAGCAGAGCACTGCCTGGCCTGCTTATACCAGTACTGTGGCTCACATATGTTCCACCTCAACACAAGGGGGAACGTCTATCCTGTAAGGGTCACAGAGCACTGGAACAGGCTGCCCAGAGAGGTTGTGGAACCTCCTTCCCTAGAGACTTTCAAGCCCTGTCTGGATGTGTTCCTCTGTGATCTGAGCTAGATAGTGTAGTCCTGCTCTCGCAGGGGGTTGGACTCAATGATCACTTCAGGTCCCTTCCCTAATATCCTGTGATCTGTGAATTTTAGGTGTGGGCAGCTAAAGCATAGTTAAAAACCCTAAGATCACTCGTGGAGAAAATAACCTCATAGGTGTCTCAACTGGAACAGCTTCTTGCTCTGATTTATCTGATAATTTCCTAGCAATCTTTGTCTCCCACAGTTGCAGAACTGTACTCCTACTGGGTGAAAAAAAAGAATCTTAATAGAGAACAGCTTGAGCATTACTTTTCTTGTCGGTAATCAAAAATTAACATTCAACTCAGGGATCTTCCACTAAAACACCTGCCTGATAGAAACTGATATATATATAACAGGAGTCTAAATTTGGAGTCCCAAACATGTTTAGTTCCAACTTACATTACAGCAGGTTCCTACACAGTGCTTTACTGAATAAAAATGGTTCACTTACCTTAATGAAAGCAATTAATTTAATAGGACTGCATTTTTTGTGTGTGTTTACATATTTGAAACGTAATAAAGCAGCTTCTTCCTCATCTGATTTGTTTAGTTAATATCCTCACTGTGCTCTCTCAAATAATTACATCCTCAAGCAAGAGGCTCCTGCTATTTGTCTTTCATTACACTTTTTTCTTAGCTATGAGGCCTGCTGATCTCAATCTCTCGTTACTCTTTGTACCCAAAAGCACCTCCTTTTATTTTATCAACACAACATTGTTGTCATTTTTAAACTCTAGGAAGGAAAAACACCAAACCTAACAAACTAAGGATATTCTCATTAGGACCTAGGAGCTGTCCAGCTGTGTTTTATAAAGCAATGGCACAGGCAATAGAGCAGAGTTTGCTTGGGTATCCTGACAAAGGAGGCATTAACGATTGCATCACTTCAAACATGCCTGCATGCACCCAAACACAGCTTCACTTTTAAGTTACTGTCCTTATGCAACAACTACCTTAGTGACCTGACTTTCAGACTGAAATTGACAACCAACCTCAGCTTTAGTCCTTGGAACTATTTTCATGGCAAGTCGTAAGAGGGAGCAGTTTATTTTCAAGCTTCCTTATTCTGCAACTCCAACTTCCTATCCAGCACCTACCCCACCTGAAGCAATACATCCAGTTTTAGGGAGCCAAACACCAGAAGGTCAAACTGCTGGAGAGGGTCCAGGAAGCCACAAAGATCAGAGAGCTGGAACACTTTTCTACAGGGAAAGGTTACAGGAGTTGGGTCTGCTCGGGCTGGAGAAGAGAAGGCTCTGGGGACACCTAATAGAAGCCTTGCAACACCTGAAGTGGGCTACAAGAAAGATGGAGAAAGGCTTTTTACAAGAGCGTGTAGGATGTGGGAGAATGGATCAAAGCATGAGGAAGGCAGATCTGGACTAGAGATTAGGAAGAAATTCTTTCCAGTGAGAGTGGTGAGACACTAGAACAGGTTGCCCAGGGAGGCTTTGAATGTCCCTCCTGGAGGTACTCATAGCCAGGTTAGATAAGGCCCTGAGCAGCCTGGTCTACGAGAAGGTGTCCCTGTCCATGACGAGAGATTTGAACTATTTGATCTTTAAAGGTTCCTTACAGCCAAGACCATTCTATGAATCTCTGACTTCTTATTTAACAGGAGGGGCTCTACCAAGTTTGGTGTTGACCCATGTCCCTGAGCACTACATCTCTGCCTCTTTGAAACACCTTCAGGGATAGGGATTCAACCACCTCCCTGGAGAGCCTGTTCCAGTGCTTGAGAGCCCTTTCGGTCAAGAAGCTTCTTCAAATTTCCAAGCTGCCACCCTTGCAAAACATTAAAGAAGTCTAATACTCACTGATCTGAATCTAGACTTTTTTTTCTTACAGATGTCTGGCCAGAGTGTTTTGAGATTAATGTGCAAATTGTGCAAGCTGCTTCCAGAAAGAGCTGTGCTGTTTCTTTAAAGATCTGCTGCCTTCTGCATCAAGATTGCCCACGACTGCTATTAGGAGGCTCCACACTTCTTGTGTCTATCCTAAGCAATATTGACTCAGAACACATCTGCAGGTTTTCTTCACCAAAAGCCAAACTGGCAGTCTCAGGCAACCATCCAAAAATCTAGTTGTTTTTCTTCCTACAGATTATTTCCAGGGGAAGAGAGATGTGATCAGTCCAGTAGTGCTCCCCACACAAGTCCCAGGCTGCCCCAGCAACCCAGCGCATTGCCTGATTTCTCCCAACAGGATGGGATGTAGCAGATAAATATCCCCAACTTTGTAATCAAACTACAACAAGGATATTTAAGATGGCACAAAGAAAATAGCCAGAGGCCTACTGGATATCTTTCCTTGATTTTTGTTATGGAGAATGCCATCCAAGGGGATGGTGTTCAATAAGTCCAAGTGCCGAGTGCTGCACTTCGGCCACAACAACCCCATGCAGAGATACAGGCTGGGGTTGGAGTGGCTGGAGAGCAGCCGGACAGAGAGGGATCTGGGGGTGCTGATCGATGAGCCAGCAGTGTGCCCATGTGGCCAAGAGAGCCAGTGGCATCCTGGCCTGCATCAGGAATGGTGTGGCCAGCAGGAGCAGGGAGGTCATTCTGCTCCTGTACTCTGCACTGGTTAGACCACACCTCGAGTACTGTGTTCAGTTCTGGACCCCCAGTTTAAGAGGGACATTGAGATGCTTGAACGTGTCCAGAGAAGGGCAACGAGGCTGGGGAGAGGCCTCGAGCACAGCCCTACGAGGAGAGGCTGAGGGAGCTGGGATTGTTTAGCCTGGAGAAGAGGAGGCTCAGGGCAGACCTTATTGCTGTCTACAACTACCTGAGGGGTGGTTGTAGCCAGGAGGAGGCTGCTCTCTTCTCTCAGGCAGCCAGCACCAGAACGAGAGGAACCAGCCTCAGGCTGCGCCGGGGGAAGTTTAGGCTCGAGGTGAGGAGAAAGTTCTTCACTGAGAGAGTCATTGGACACTGGAATGGGCTGCCCAGGGAGGTGGTGGAGTCGCCGTCCCCGGAGCTGTTGAAGGCAGGATTGGATGTGGCACTTGGTGCCTTGGTCTAGCCTTGAGCTCTGTGGTAACAGCTTGGACTTAATGATCTATGAGGTCTCTTCCAACCTTGGTGATACTGTGGTACTGTGAGACAAGCTTAAGAATTAGGCTCTTAACTTCACCACGTTAACAAGTCTCAGGAAGACGAAACAACAGAAGAAATTTCTACCATTGCTCTATTTTTGTTTGGTTTTCACATATCTATGAGCAGAATTGCTTTAAAGTAGAGACAATCTGGCAAGACAGACTCAGGATACAGTCCAGTGGCCATAGAAATGCTGGGTAGAAGGTTGGACTTAATGACTTAAGAGGTCTTTTGCCAGCCTTAATGATTCTGTGATTCTGTCAGTCCAGCATTTCAGCCTCTCAGAAGTGACAGACCCCTTCTCAGTATCCCCCTGCAACCACTCCTCCTGCTCTACAGTCCAATCAGGACTTCACCAGCAAGCACATAAAATCCTCTTTCTGAGATTCATTAGAGGAGAAACATCTTCAAGAAGCATTGGGCTTTTTTCACATGCCTTGTGCTGTTAATGGCACAGACTTAGCCAATGCAAGTGTGAGAAGCAAAAAGGAAAGCAGCTCTGAAGCAGGAACCTGTCTGACTGGGTTAGACTAAAGCTGTATTGACTGTTGTATAATTGTCTGGGTTTGGAAGACTCTCAGCCTATTTAGTTTAGCAAAGACATCAAAGCTGGGGAGACATTTACTGCACATCAAAAACCCTCAGCAACTGAAAGAGTAACAGGACCGAAGGAACACATGATGAAATGATTCAGCACTTCTGTGACTTCACCAGCTAGAAATTGAGCCAAAGAAGATTGCAGCTAATATAATCTGACTACAGGACACAGGTGACACCACTTCAAAAACACCCAAACCAACCAACCCACCTCTGTTTGGGTCCCAACAGCACATGTGCACCTGATCAGGATCTTCCTGAAAGGTACCTGGTTTGTATTTGAAAACCAGACAGAGAAGAGGTTGGACTCTAGTTGGGTTTTGTTTCCCTGGTGTGCTAGTTTGAAGCTAGCTAGAACGTTTTGGTAAAAAGGATTAGATCACAGGTTGTGAAAGGGAAACAGTGGTGATGTCTACTTCACTCATAGGCTTGCTGAGATGTGTAAGAACAGGAGTATAAACACAGATAAGGCATTTGGGCGCTGCCTGGGCTCTGGGCTGCATTTCTCTCTAACCTCACCCTCCATCTCTTTGATATATCCACTTGCTTCCTAAGCCCCCTGGCCAACCCTCCGTTCTTCCTTGGGACACAAGGCAATGCCTGGGCTAAGGTAGAGGGGGGGAAGGTGGAAGGGTGGTTGGGAGCCCCTCCTGGGGACTCAGGTTTCTGGGAGGGCTGTTGTGCTTTTGTATTACCTTTTACCTTGTATATTTCTGTCTATAACTGCATATACTGTAAATATCTGCTTGCATATTGTGCTAAGCTGTAAATAATAAGCTTCATTCCACTTCCAGAGCCAGCTGAGTCTAGTCTGGGTGATTTCTGAAGTGTAAGGGACACAGGGAACACCCAAACCATCACACCTGGTTAATGGTGCACACAGCTGTAGGCTGCAATGAATTGTGCTCATCAATAAACACACAAATGCATAATGGCACTTTTGTCCCTCACTTTGGCCCAGCCAGCAGATAGAAGAAATTTCACATAGTTGAGAGAAAAGGAAGGCCCAGGCCCCAGGGAAGGTGCACCAGTGCAACACAAAAGCTGCTGCCTGTTTCAAAACCCACTATCCCTATGCATTCCAGTTACTGGAGATGCTGCATAAGCTGGCAAGGAAACAAGAATTTCTGAGTTCTTCACAAGCAGAGTGTGGAACACTGAAATAGGCTGCCCAGAAAGGTGGTGGAGGTCCCATCACTGGTGACATTCAGGGTCAAATCTGATGAAACAATCTAGTTGGAGATGTCCCTACTCTCTGCACAAGGGTGAGACAAGATGACTTTCAAGGGTCCCTTCCAACCCAATGCATTCTATGTTTCTTGTATTACAGTCAGCAGCAGAGTTGGAAAAGATGTTGGTCTTTTCTCCCTAGTCTCAGATGGCAGGATGAGAGGAAATGGCCTGAAACTCTGTGAAGGGAGGTTCAGATTGGATACTAGGAAAATTTTCTTTATGGAAAGAGTGGACAGGCTGCCCAGGGTGGGTGGTAGAGTCACCATCACTGGAGGTGTTCAAGAGACCTGTGGATATGGCACCTGGGGACATGGGTTAATGGCCACAGTGCTGGGTTGCCAGTTGGACTTGATCTTGGAGGTCTTTTCCACGCAAAAAAATTCCATGACCAGAGTCAGATTCCATCTCCACTCACATTGCCAATAGAAAAAAACCCAAGCATCAGGCACAGTGGTGGCTATCAGCACAAAGCCACTTCCTGAAGGGTAAAATATGACCACTGTGATGCCTGCAGTCATCCCAAAAATGAAGGGACATGCCACCAGTAAGGTAAGTGGTTATTTCACTTCAGAAATAAAAGGCTTCTCCTTTTCAGAGGAAGCAAGAGACTTTTTTTCCCCTCAGTCTGCACAGAAGTGCTTCTAAGTCAGAATGAACACCTGCCAGAAACCGGTCTGACCTCAACAACTTGGACCACATCCACAGAGCTATACTTACCAAAAGGACGCTGCTTGTGCTGATGGTTAAATAGAACAAGAAGATCAATAGTACCTAAGCAGGTGATAAAGGGGGAATGATCCACTGAATGGTAGGCTGATTAGCCTTTGGTGCATGAAGGAAGAACATATCCTACCTGACTTCATTCCCTCTCCAAGATCTAAGATGCCTCACTATGGAGGCTACTCAAAACAAGCTGGTCAGAACAAAGCACAACAGGGGCTCCAAGGGCCAGTGCAACAGGTCAGCAGCTCTGCTAGTCTTGGCAGAGATCAGAGCTTACTGCATTTGCTCCTCGGGATCAAACTATGGATTAAAATCATATTAGTGAGATCTGCCTGCATGCTCCAGACCAAAACATTGATCCCAAATGTAAAGTTATTGCTACGGAATTATACAGCTCTGGAATGTCTGGATGGAAAACAAACAAACATTCTCACACACAGGACCCTGAATTATCTGGGACTTGACCAATGCAAGTAGTAACAGGAAAAAAAAAAACCACAAACAACCTCAAGGACCCTCTGTAACCATGTTTGTATCTTTGGAGAACACAAATGGAAGCTAATAAGAGCATGGGCAAAGCATAATGTTTGCAATGGACAAGTAATCACAGCCAGACAGCAGCTGTGTTCTGAGCTGCAGCAAGAGCAGGGTAAAGGAGGGGATTCTGCCTCTTTACTTTGCTCTCCTGAGACCCCACCTGGAGTACCATGTGCAGTTCTGGAGACCCCAAACACAAGGACAACACAGAACTGTTAGAGTGAGTCCAGAGGAGGGCTGCAAAGATGTTCAGAGGGTTGCAGCAGCTCTGCTATGAGGACAGGCTACAAGAGCTGGGGCCTGGAGAAGAGAAGCCTTCCAGGAGACCTTGGAGTGGCCTTCCAGTATCTGAAGGGGGCTACAGGAGGGCTGGGGAGGGACTATTGACAAGGTCTGGTAATGACAAGATGAGGAGTAATGGGTTTAAACTGGCAGAGGGGAGATTCAAATTGGATGTTAGGAAGAAGTTCTTTAGAGTGAGGGTGGTGAGACACTGGCATAGGATGCCCAGGGAGGTTGTGGCTGCTTCCTTCCTGGAGGTGTTCAAGGCCAGGCTGGATGAGACCTTGAGCAACCTGTTCTAGTGGGAGGTGTCCCTGCCTATGGCAGGGGGCTGGAACTGGATGATTTTTGAGGTCCCTTCCAACTAAATCATTCTATGACAATGAAGATTCTATTTCACTGTGCCTAAAAAGCTGTTCCAAGAGCAAGACCTGAGAGTGTTGGTCAACTCTGTGAGCCAGTCTCTGCTCAAGCGGCCAAGAAACATCCTGACCTGCATTGGGAACAGTGTGAGCAGCAGGACCAGGGAAGTAATTGTGCCCCTGTACTCGGCACCAGTGAGGTCATATCTCAAGTAGAATTCAGCTTTTAGGGTTTCACTGTAAGAAGGACACTGAGATGCTGAAGCATGTCCAGAGAAGGGCATAGCAGTTGGTAAAGGGTCTGGAGAACAGGGCTGGAGAGGAGTAGCTGAGGGAGCTGGGGCTGTTTAATGTGGAGAAAGAGAGGCTGAGGGGACACCTTCTGGCTCTCTGCAACTCCCTGAAAGGAGGCTGAAGTTAGGTAGAGTTGGTCTCCTCTCCCAGGGAACAAGTGAGAGGACAAGAGGAAATGGTTTCAAGTCATACCAAGGGAGGTTTAAGTTGGAGATTAGAAGAAACATCTTCCCTAAAAGATTGCACTGGAACAGGCTCCCCCAGGAAGTGGTTGAGTCCCTGTCCCTGGAGGTGTTGGAAAGAGGTAGAAACATAGTGCTGAGAGACATGGTTCAACACCAGCCTTTGCAGAGTCAGAGAATGGTTGGACTGGGTGATCTCAAAGGTCTTTTGCAACCAAAATGCTTCAGTGATTCTCTGTCCTCTGTAAATACACATTAATGTTCACAGTCCCGTTCTTGCCTTGTAACTCTGGAAGAAAGTATTCAGCCTTTTCAAACCCTCCTCTCGTTCCACCACTTTTAGATCTGGTGTAGTACATTACAATGATAAAAATGGAAAGTGTCACTCCTCACAATCACATAATGACTGAAGACAATATTTTTAGGTCACACTTGTACCAGAAATGACTGTTATAAATGTACCATTTTTGTTAAGCAGTATTAGAAAGCAGCTAGAATCATCCACTGGTGCATAATCACAAGCAACTCTCAATCACATATGAAAATGAAACATAACTGAAATATGCATTAAACCTGTAAAAATAACTCTTAAGTGGCTTACTGAGTAATACTTCATGAAAATTGCTTTTTCTAATTACAGAGACAAAGTGGCCCCTTAGAAAGCAATCATTATGATGGAGTCCTACACTGGAAAAAGCCCTCAAACTTCATAATTAAACTTCAATCTCATGAAAACATGCAGCCACCCAGGTCTAAGGGAATGTGGGAGCCTCTCAAATAGCAATGGGTGGCAGCAGTGAGAAAAGCTGTGTGTGGTGACACTAGTTGGGCCTTCTGCTCAGCCTGGTGGCAGAGCTTCAAGAGGAAGCGGAAGGGTTAAGGAGCATCCTGATGTTTCTTAACCTTATCAGGATGATTGGAGCATTTTATTTAGGCACTTATTTCAAACAAGCATTCTACTGGTTGTCCACATAAGAACTCTAACTAAACTGCCAGGAAATGTCTCTTTCAGCTACTGTAGTGCAGTAATCATAGAATGGTTTGGGTTGGAAGAGACCTTAAAGATCATCTCATTTCAAACCCCCTGCCACGGGCAGGGACACCTTCCACTACACCAGGCAGCTGAGAGACTCATTTTTAGAATGAATTCATAGAATCAACCAGACTGGAAGAGACCTCCAAGCTCATCCAGTCCAACCTAGCACCCAGCCCTGTCCAATCAACCAGACCATGGCACTAAGTGCCTCATCCAGGCTTTTCCTGACCACCTCCAGGGACGGCAACTCCACCACCTCCCTAGGCAGCCCATTCCAATGGCAAATCACTTTCTTTGTGAAGAGCTTCCTCCTAATATCCAGCCCATATCTTCTTTCAGGAGCTTATACCTTCAGTAGTTTAAGCTCAACAGGTCAAATCATACAATCATTTTGGTTGGAAAAGACCTTGAAGATCATCAGCTCCAACCATTTATCTAACTCTATCTAAAGGCTGGTGGTATGTCTCTCAGCATGTACTGGTGCACAGACAAGGACCAGGACTCCAGCCTCTGTAACATCTCCTCATAGCTCAGCTCTAGCAGAACGCAATGTGCAAACCACCAAGTCACCCACAGTTCCCAGGGCATGCGCATGTGGGCATGCATGTGCACTTACAGACATGCACATAGACTAGCAGTAAATTAAAACATACACAGCAAAGAAGCTTCTCCTTGTTCCAGGGAAGCCTCCTGCGTTCTAGTTTGTGCCCATTCTTCCTTGTCCTACCACTGTGCATCACTGCAAAGAGCCTGGCACCTTCATCTTGACACTCACCCCTTAGATATTTATAGAGGTAAGATCCCCTCTCAGCTTTCTCATCTCCAGACCTCTCAGTCTTTCTTCACAGCAGAGATGTTCAAGTCTAGCAATCATCCCTGTAGCTCTCCACTGGACTCTCTCCAGCAGATCCCTGTCTCTTTTCCATTGGGGACCCCAAACCTGGACAGAGTATTCATGCTCTAAATCAGCACAGGGTGACATAGCAATGAAGCAGCACAAGGGAAGACATTAAGGGGGTTAAACACCAAGCAACTTCTAGGGGACCAGCCTCTGCTGAGCAAATGGCTAACCTGACAGCCATCAGTTTACACCAACTGGCAAACACAAACTGGAAGAACAAATGCCATGAATTACTGGAAGCAAAAGCACAGGCAAACCCAAAGCAGTTTTTATTCATTAGAAAACAAAAAACATTCAACCTCCTACCAGAAGGCCCCAATAAAAATGATAGCCCTTGAATGTCTAGTGCTATAAAACTGTGCTCCAAAAATAAAACTAAATGAGTTTGTTTCCATTAAGGCTCTTACTATGGCTCAGTACCTTCCTTGGGATGTGAAGATTCAGCACCTCTTCTCTCTAGTTTTTCCATCTTGGGATCTTTAATGTGTTTGCAATCTAATTTTCATTTGTTGCACTGAAAAGGGGAATGAACTTTCTTCTCAAGGCTAAATTAAACTTGCCTCTTGTGCAGGTATCATGTAGTATTAAAAAAAGCAGGAGAAACAGTTGCTACATTTAATAAAAGCTTTTCCCTCTCCCCCCATTGGTTTACTGACTCTCAAGCCTCATGGTTTTGCAACAAAATTAGCTATGGAAGACATGCAGGAGTAGAATTTTAGGATTTCAGCAATCAAGAGCCCCTCTGCAGTGTGTTGTCTGAGTAAGCTAACAGCTAAGTATGCAAGTCAGGAGCAGAGTCTGCAGAGTTACTAGGAAGCTGATGTCCTTTTCAATGACAGCGAGTGCAGCAACAGCTGATTTCGCTACCAGCAGGTTGGCAGCTTCATTTATGACCAAGATGCCATCGCAAATCAAAATCACTAAGAAATCTGCTCAGACACAGGTTTCAAATAGGTATCAGGATGCTTAACTCCTCTTGGGAGCCTCTGAAACATGAGGTGGATGTATGCTGTAATGCACCCCAAAAATCCCACTCTGAAGATGCTCCTGCCTGGAGCACATCAAGACTCCCTTCCAGTGCACAAGCTCAGGGTACCTTTCTGCAGAAAGCATACTGTGGGAAGGGCAATCTGCACACCTGGAGATGACTTTGGATCTGAGTGTCTATCAGTTTAGACATGAACATTTTGTCTCTGCATTCCAGTTGTAAGATGGGGATAGAGGGGGATAATGGCCTTTATTATCTCACGTGACACAGCAGACACATACCTTCCTTTCAAACCTTCCAGCACAAGCATGTTGACTCTCACACAGGATGGGCCAGATGCTGTGGTACCACAATGCTGTGCATTTCTCTAATTGCACACATTTTAGGGTGCTTAATGCACAATTTTACGCAGTTCCCTCCCCCCCCCC
>WAAF01005428.1:160830-189946 GCA_013400475.1 Tricholaema leucomelas
CCCAACTCTCTCAGCCTGTCCTCATATACTGGATAACTGTCTTCTATTTTTGTTAGTTTCAGAGTTACCTGCTTAATTTTCTTCTCTACCCAATTAAAGGTCACCATTTCTAACCCTACAGATATTACCTGCCTCATCTCTTGTGGCTCCCCCCAGAATCCAAATCTCTTGCCCATGTATTTTTTCAGAAAAAACTGTTCCTAACTTGGGTGTCAAGGCAGAGGGCATGAAGGAGATGAGCTCTGTGCTTCACCATGTGTTGTCCTTTCTTCTTCCAAGTCAAGGAAAGATCATCTGGTCATCAGCCTCCTTTTGGCTGATAAAATGAAAATCATGAAAGAATAAATCAATCAGAACTGAAAGAGGCTTTAGCCACTGCTGCAGGTGGGTTTTCCTGTGTGAAGTCTCACCTAACCTCCTGCCTAATTATGGGGGGGGGAAGGTGTGTGTTACAGTAATTTTGAGGTTGAAGGAAGGCATCTTTCTGCTCTCAAGTTCATCTAGGCTGTAATGAAATTAGGGATAGATGGGTCCTGTACACAATAAGAGAACAAATCGGGAAAAGCTGACTAAATTGCTAATATAGTAACTTACAAACAGAGAATGTAGAGTTTCCAGTTCTTGCTCTTGCTCTGCATTCAATTTAAAGGCACCATAAAGCAAGTTATTTCAGAGCCACCAATCTACCTGCTGAGGAACACCTAAATCTAAGGAACAGTATGTCTAAGCATTTTGAGCATTTGAGCTGCAACACTAATTCCCCAGCCATACACTACATTTCTTCCAAACAAGGACTAGCACTACAAATATTCCATCACATAATCAGGCAACTCTTGATGACCTTCCAAATCCCAGTGTCAGTCAGCATCATCTCCTGATTCAGTGCCAGAGCACATGAAGCCAGCAGAGTACTCTAAACAATCCATTTTCTGGTAGCTGTTGGGTCCCATCCATTCCTCCTTTTCCTCTTCGGCACATACAGACCACTGTTTTGCTGGATGTTTGCATTCACTGTAATGCACTTCCATTTCCATCCTCATGATTATTCCCTGTTTAGAGTACTTCAGGACAGCAAGAAAACAGTAAACTTTTCTCTGTGAAGTCTCCAGTAGATTTTAACCACTGAAACACCACAAAGTAAAGAAGGATTTTAGGAACCCATAAGTTGTAGTGACAGGTTCAGGAGATTTAAGGTTCAGAAGGGGTAGATTTAGACTGGCTATTAGGAAGAAATTCTTTCCAGGGAGAGTAGTGAGACACAGGAACAGGTTGCTCAGAGAGGGCAACCTGTGGATGTCCCATCTCTGGAGGTGTTCAAGGCAGGCTGGATGAGGTCTTGAGTAGCCTGCTCTAGTATAAGGTGTTCCCACCCATGGCAAGAGGGCTGGAGCTAGATCTTTGAGGTCCTTTCCAACCCAAACCATTCTATGGTCTATTTTTTCCTCTCCTCTTATCTGTCTCCTAAGTTAACCCTTTCCCCTTCTCTATCATATGCTGTATTTTCAGTGTAAGGGAAGAGGGAAGTTGTACCTCTGAAGCTTTCATCTTTATACCTCAGATTTAATGGCCACGTAGCATGGGCTATGCAGTAAACACGTTCAAGAAATTCACTATGGCAAAAGCTTCCCAAATGCCCTGCAGAAAGGCTGCCCCAAACCCTCAGCTCACCTAGAAAAACTAGAGAGAAAGGAGGATCCACTTAAGCAGAGCTGGAAATCCAGAAATCTCTGCCTTCTTCCTTACTCTGCCAGAGAGAGACTTTGTAATCTGGGGCAGAGCACTCCAGAGTCAGCAGGTACTTCAGTATCTGCCGCCACGAAGAGAGGATTGGTAACATCATTCCACCAGCATTTAGAAGGCAAACTGTGTGGAAAGCATTGTTGCACAGCTATGTCATTTGCCCTTATTCCAGAGAGTACATTCCAATGAAACAGTGTGAAAAGCAGCATATGGGACCTGTCTGGGAATATAAACAAGTCCCCATCAGACTGAACTCTCCTAAAGTGGTGGCCCTAGGGTAAAAGGAAAGAAACCTCCGTACGTTGTTCTCAGCAACTCCCCATCCCCAGGGCACAGGTATTAAACAAGAAGTCTCATCCTCTTCAGGCTCTCCCTGCTTGCTTTCAGAAGAGGTTTGTATTACCTACACATCCTGCTCTTCACCATGACAGCCTTGCCGATTTAACACTCTAGTAAGTGTCACAGAGAAGAACAGCTGGCAGCTTTTTGCTCTACACACAAGTGGAATACCACTTTATCAATGGCTTTGCATCTCCTTACCCATGCCATTAACACCTGAAGGCATGAACATCAGCCACACTCACATGTACAGCACCACTCATTGAAGAGCTGCCCTAGAATGTCCATTTCAATTCCTTTCTGCATTGCAGGAATTCACTGATGCACTACAGTGTCAAAGCAAGCTTACTAAAACAAACACACAACTGTCCAGCAGGAAAAACAAAGCCTCCTTTGTAACACCAGCAAACATCTCCTGTTGTCAAAACAGCACAAAGCATGCTGGTAAAAGCTCTGCAGAGAAACTTACTTGAGCATAGCCAACTTTACAACCACGTACCCTAGAACCCAACGCGAAGAACTGACCTGAAAGTAACATTTGACTTGGAGCACGTATTTCCATCTTCAGCAGAGATGAAACACTCACCACCCTCTTAGCAGAAGGGTGAAGCACAGGATGCTAAGAACCCAGCCCTGCCTGAAGGCTGGTGAATCCCCATCCCTCACTACTTCCAAGACATCCACCTCCGATTCTCATTCACGGTAAGAAACCAAACTGCAGAGGGGAGATCTTGCCATCGAGGCACTAATGACTGTGAAATTAAAGAGGGAGATTTTGCACAGCGTAGAAAACTCCCTGCAAACCTCCAGGTAGTGTTTCATGCAACATCCTTCTGCACTCAGTTTCCTCAGTGACACTCCACCTGCCTTGTGCAACGATAAAACAGAAGGTAGTTTTTATTGAATGTCACAGTCACGACAATCTCCTTTCATAATCAGGACAAATTCTACAGAGACATAAACTTAACTTTATTCCCATGAAAACTGAAGAATGAAAGAAGTCATTTTATTCCCTCTCCCTCTTTAACAAATCCTTCCAGAGAGTAACTTCTCTTACTCTTAAAGACTCAGATTTAGAAGGGAAGCAGCATTGTGGGATTACATCCAGCTTGGTTTGAGTTAGAGTCTGCTTCCCTGTGCATTAAGAATTCAGAGGCCATTACAGCAGACAGTAAGCTTTGAACCTGAATAAAGGGGCATTAAAACCACACTGATCTTTTGCCTTGCCTTTTCTCCTTAGTCTCTTCCATATCTCTTCCACCAATCAAGTAGAAAAGGAGTAGGGGAAGAGATACAACTTATAGTCCCAACCCTCTGCCAACAATTTTGCTTATAAGACACCAGGAAAGGAGAAGTACTTGCCAAAATACATAATGACATTCAGGATGACCAGCATGCATTAAAAAACAAGGTCTGCCAGATCTCATGGGAAGCAACATTTTCTTCAAGGAAGAAGACCACTAATAAGTCTTCTCTTGAATCAGAAGTCAAAAAGGGCTTGACAAAGAAAAAAAGCAAGCTAAAAATATGAGTACAAAAATGCTGTGTTTCTCTTGTTGAATACTTTAGTAGATGAATTAACACCTACACTTGGTCTAAATTTCGGTTTGGCTTTGATAATTTAGTGGCCTTCCAGTACCTGAAGAAGGGTTACAAAAAGGCTGCAGAGGGAGTGTTTCCAAAGGCCTGCAATAAGGAGGCGAGGGACAACGGCTTGAAATTACAGATTTGATGTCAGGAACCAGTTCTTTGTCACAGGGTTGTGAAACACTGGAACAGATGGCCCAGGGAGGTGGCTGAGGCCTGAATGTATTTAAGGTCAGGCTCAACAAGGTTCTGGGCAACCTGATCTAGTGGAGGGTGTCCCTGCTGACAGGGAAGACTAATGACCTCTAGAGGTCCCTTCCAACCCAAACCTTTCTCCCATTCTCCAACTAGGCAAGCACCTCCTGAGTTCTGGTAGAGAACTGTCAACCCTCCTCTCGGTTTAATTCTCTTTTCTGAATGAACGCAAGCGCACGAGGTGACTTCTCTCTCAGAAAACAAGTGGGTGTCTTCCAAAACATCATATGCCACTAGGAAAAAGGAAAGAACCCAAACCACACATTTAACTTCTTTTGTTGTGAAGTCTCATTCAACTCGATGAGTGGTCAGGCTGAAGGAGAAACACTGTGCTGACAGATGGAGCCAGACTGACCTTCAGAAGAGGAAGCAGGAAGGAGCTGAACAGAAACACTCAGTCAGCTCAGTCAAAATGTTGGCACTCCAATTGAGAAAGAATGAAGAGTATCCAATTCTGCCTGGTTTTTTGCATCCTTCTACCAAAAGTCCATATTTTCCTGGATAATAATTACTATTTGTGCTACTTTTAACTGTGTTCTTTTTTCCACTTAAACATGCCACTGACATTAAAAGCTTTTATTTATTTTGGGTGTAAAAAAGAATTGAGTCACAAGCAGAACTTCATCAATTGTTTCACTGCTAATATTCTGGTTTGTTTTTTTTCCCTTCCAACTGTTATTTCTGCACAGTAAATTTTTAACACCAGCATCCCTGAAATGCAGACACTCCCCTGAACTCACATCCACCACAATGCCTTGTGCAGAAAGGGTTTGGTTTTTTTACAGCCTATGAAACTCATTTAAAGCCCATTAAACACATAAAATAGCATTTGTACTAGAGGAAATTATTCCTAGTGGAAAGACTGGAAGGGTAGGTCAGTCCCTCCGGGGCAGACATACCTCAGAATTGTTGAGATGACACCTGTGGGTCCCCGAGAACCACCCCTCACTTGAGCACTGGTCAATGTCCACCTTCTGCAGGTTGATGTCGACTTTGACAACACCTCTGAAAAGAGAGAAAAGGCAACCTTGAACACGGCAGCTACAGAAACAGGATCAGCTTATCGTGCTGTAACCTGCAAAGCAGAACTCCATCTTTCCTCTGAACATGGAATTGGGTGAAACATCTGAGAACAGAAGTTTTGTGTTCCTGAAGCCATGGCAGCAGACACATTCTTGTGTTAGACCTTTAATAAGATGTGTTGGTAAACCTAAGGCACTAAGTGTAAGGCAGCAGGTAAGAATCAGTGATACACTCAAACAATTTCATATCCTTCACATTTGCCAACGCAGCAAAGAGCTAAGACAAATACAAGGAAGAATCTGCAGTACTTCTGAGTCCAGCAACCTCCCCAGCTGATCCTGAGCACAGAATCAGGGGCTGCACTGCACCTCCATACCACTGATGACAACATCCTTCCCTTTACTCTGCCCAGACTACTAAAACTATACTTCCAACCCGATGAACTCTTTTTCCCGTGTTCCAGGTGACCAGTGAGCTCAAGGGGATGAGCTGCCATATATACAGACTAGCCCTTTATAAGGTGTTGATGTCAATGGGTTACAGGGTTATCTTAACCTGATAACAGAACCACAGGCTGTTAGGGGTTGGAAGGGACCTCTGGAGATCACAGAACGACAGGCTGTTAGGGGTTGGAAGGGACTCAAAGAGACCCTGCCAGAGCAGGACCATACAATCTAGCATAGGTGTCTGTCTCAGATGCTCATAGGAGGTAACCAATTTCTCCTCTGATCACATGCACATCCCATCAACTAAGCTTCTAATGTTTTCTGGCCCTTTCCCAGCATAAATATTAGTGTGTGGGCTGGGGACAAGACCTATTCTGTAAGTGAGTAACCTCACCATGGCTGTACACAGGCACAGTGCAGGCAGCAGGACCAGGACCACCACTACTCTTTGCTCTCCCAGTTCACATTACACACCAAGCCCCTTGGCAATGGTCCCTCAAGCATTAGCACCATTATGAGTACTCTAAGGAAATCAGTTTATGCAGTAGGAAACCCAGTGACAGTTTATCCTTATTAGGAGTACAACAGAGTCACCTGGGAGACTCTTCAAACACCTTAGGGAAGCAGGTATTTATTTCCTCTACACGGAAAGCTTTTCCCTTGTGTGTAGTTTGGTTTTAACTGGTAGGAGAAGAAGTTCTCCCTCTAAGAAACACTTCCATGAAGAGGGAGGTACAGCCTGCAAATTAAGGATAAACTAATGCTCATAGCCACAGGGTGGAGAGAAAGGAAAGGCACTTCTGGATTTTTCATGTTAGAATTAAGTAACTTGCACCTTTGGAAAACAGATGCAATTATTTTGTTCAAAATAGATGCAGAAATCAGATTCATTCAGGAGTTGCAGCTGAACAAAACTCCTTTGATTATCCAGTCCAGCCACCTGCTCAAAGCAGGCTCAGTCCAGTTGTGCTTTTCAGTACCACCAATAATGGAGACTTCACCTCTGGCAAACCTGAGCTAGTGTCTGACCAGTCTCACAATGTCAAAAAAGAAGCTTCTGATGCTCAATTAGGATTCCTTGTATTTGTTTGTGCCTCTTGTGTTCTTTTACTGCCTACCCAGAGAAGATTCTGGCTCTGTCCAAACTTGCGCTCCAAACCCCTCAGCAGCTCTGTTGCTCTTGGACACATTCCAGCACCCCGATGTCATCCTTGTAGTGAAGGGCCCAAAGCAGTATTTAAGATGCAACCTCACCACACCAGTGCCAAGTACAGGGGGCTGATCACTTCTCTGATCCTGCAAGACACACCACTTCTGACAGAAGATGCTTGGTCACACTCAGACCATGTCTCAGTATTCCTCCTGGGTTCCCTGACCCTGCTTCCCTTTTGTGCACTTCCATTTTACACCCAAGCTTTGATAGGACTCCTTGTTCAACCACACAGGCCTAAAAATTACCCCATTTCAAAATCTTTTCACAACACTGCTTCCAGAGACACTACAAAACTCTTCCATCTGAATGCATTTCCTCTTTGCTTCTCTTCTGGGTAAAGCTTTTCTTCAAAGCCATTTTGGTGTCTGCACAAACCTAATACAAGCATTGCTACCTATGCTCTTCTATCTGCAACACTTCTATAGCTCAACCTGAGCTTCCAGTATGATTATTTTGGCATCTTTTCATAAATTGCTGGGGTGAAAAATATGCTGGAAAAACCCCAAACAGTACAGGCCAGAAGTATGCATATGAAAGCAATCTCTCCTGACAGTTACAATCCAACACACACCTTCCTTTTGCCCCCTGTGGTGCACATGGTTCTTTTTTCACTCAGAATTCTGCTGTATCTGCTCACACTTCAGAGTTCTGCTGAAGTAGGAACAGGGTTTGCAACTACTCTGGGATAGAATTATTTCAAAAGAAAAGTTTTAAGCATTTATTGAAAGGATCATGATGGTACAGGCCTTCTACAGCATCATTTGGGATGCTCTGCTTCATGAGAGCAGACTGAAGGAGTTCCTTCTCTTTAGCTTGTAGAAGAGGAGTCTGTGGGGTGAGCTCCTTCATGTTTATAAAGATGTGAAGGGCAGTATTGGGAAGATGGAGCCAGACTCTGCTCCATGATGTTCAATCATAGGCCAAGGGGCAATGGGTGCAAGCTGGAGCATAGGAGGTTCCACATGAATGTAAGGAGAAACTTTTTCCACGTGAGGGTGGCAGAGCTCTGGAACAGGCTACCCAGAGAGGTTGTGGAGTCTCCTTCTCCAGTAACACTCAAAAGCCACCAGGATGTGTTCTTCTGTGACCTACTCTAGGTGATCCTTCTTTGGCAGGGGCATTGGACTTGATCTTTCAAGGTCCCTTCCAATGCCTACCACTGTGACTGCGATTCTGTGATCTCAGCCCTGTACCCCATCATCATTACACAGAGTACACTGATACACAGTGATGCAATTCTCAAATTCATCTGTGATTAATCCAGGAGCTGGCACAGCCTGTTTAGCCACCCACATTTTCAGTTATTTTGGATTCAGCATTTGGAAAATGTAACATATGGAAGGACACATCCTCTGAGAACGTATAGGGCCCAGCTAGCTCCAAGTGCTGTGTATATTGGGCTACCTGGGAATTGACTGCTGCGATTGAGACACAGCTGCAGTCAAGACAGATACCAAGTCTAAAAGCAGGCCCAGCTTGTCAGCATAACACATTCATCCACACTGACAATGCTGCCTGGCTGAGCCCAAGCCACAGTGATAAGTTAGTAACAATATTACTGGTAATTGGGGACCATCTGGCAAGTAAGCATGCTTTGTTAATCTCCTTATAACAATAAATATTTGGTTTCTGCCACGATTTTACAGCTCCCTCACTTAAAAAAAAATGATACTTCAGGCTTGCACCTCCATGTTTAACATTTAGATCTGAAAGAATTAGTTGAATTGTACATAAGAGATAATCACTGCAGAATGATGTCATCAAGGATTTTCTGTCGGGTCAGAGGTTTGATTTAAGAGGCTTTCATGTCTGCCTTCATCTCCAGCACCACTGTTGGCATGCTGCTTCCCTTCAGATCTGTGCCAGAAATTGATTTAAGCTTATTTTCTCCAACCTGCTAGCTATCTTGATAGTTTCAGGAGTTATAATATTTCACTGTAACAACATGTTGTAAAGCCTCTATCTACAGAAGATTTTTTTCCATCTGTACTCTTACACCATAAAAAAAAAGGAGCCTGTTCTCTTCCTCCCTGCCAGCTTAAGCTAGAACTGCACAGAGTAAGTATGCCAACATTTAAATGGTGACAAACGATATTTTTGTCCTCCAGATCTTCATTTGATTGACACAGGAGTCACCACAACTTAGCTAAACAGAATCACAGAACTTTAGAGGTTGGAAGGGACCTCTGGAGATCATCGAGTCCGAACTCCCCGCCAAGACAACATCACCCAGGGTAGTTCACACAGGAATGCATCCAGGTGGGTTTGGAAAGTTTTCAGAGAAGGAGACTCCACAACCTCTCTGGGCAGCCTGCTCCAGGGCTCTGTCACCCTCACTGTAAAGAAGGTTCTCCTCACATTGAGGAGAAACCTTCTGCGTTCTAGATTGTAGCTGTTGCTCATTGGCTTATTGCTGCTGAGCAGCAAAAGGAGATTGGCCCCAGGCACTTGGCACCCACCCCTCAGATATTTATAGACATGGATAAGATCTCCTCTCAGTCTTCTCCAGACTCAACAGCCCCAGGGCTCTCAGTCTCTCTTCACAGGGCAGAGGCATTCAAAGTTTGCCCTGTAATTCTGAACAGTTGTTTTTCTACTTGTAAGCACTGCAAGCTGTCATAATTAAGGTATAAAGGCATGGTTAGCACATGCTGAAGCAGAAATCATTCCCCAAACCTAAATTCCTGTCCAGATTCCTGCTGCTTCCATTCAGCCTTACATATTGTCCTTCATAAGTCCTCCTTACCAAAAACCAAGGAGAAAAGACAAAGACTGTCTCCAGTTCTCTCCCAAATGCCCTCTCCATGAATGCATCCTGTAGAGCCCACATTTGGGAACAGACACCTCTCCTGCTTCTTCTCATTTTGGAGGCTGACACTTTCAAGAACATTCATTTTTGATGCTGGANGCTGGGGAGGGACTATTGACAAGGTCTGGTAATGTCAGGACGAGGGGGAATGGGTTTAAGCTGGAAGAGGGGAGATTCCGACTGGATGTTAGGAGGAAGTTCTTTACAGTGAGGGTGGTAAGACACTGGCACAGGTTGCCCAGGGAGGTTGTGGATGCTCCCTCCCTGGAGGTGTTTAAGGCCAGGCTGGATGAGGCCTTGAGCAGCCTGCTCTAGTGGGAGGTGTCCCTGCCTATGGCAGGGGGTTGGAGCTGGATGATCCTTGAGGTCCCTTCCAACCTAAACCATTCTATGATTCTATGATTTCCAAACAGTGCACACTGAGGCTCCTGCAGTGTACCAGCAGAGCATCCCAAGTTCATTCTGGTGTCAAACTTACTTTCAGTTGCAAGCCTTACTGGCAATCAGGAGGGTTCAAGCTGCTTCTGGAAGTTGAGATTTTGGATGCTGCATCACTTGCATATTTTTTAAACTCTCACCTCTACATAATCCAACTAACTTGACAAAATATCCAGTGACTTCACAAAAAGTCACTGGGACCTTGGACACAACAGGATTTTGAAATTACAGCCTGGTTTGAAAATTAGAGCAGAGTCGGTTTAGATGTTAGGAACAAGCTCGGCACCATGAGGGTGGTGGAACACTGAAATAAGTTGCCCAGGGAGGTAGTTGAGGCCCCATCTCTGGAGGTGGAGGCCTTACCTCCATCCCTGGAAAAATGATGGAGCAGCTCCCACTGGAGGGCATCTCAAGGCACTCAGAAGAGAACAAGGTTCTCAGAAGTCAGCATGGATTTACCATGGGCAAGTCACGCCTAACTAAACTGACAGCATTCTATGATGCCATAACTGAATGGGTAGAGTCAGGGAAACCAGTGGATGTAGTCTACCTTGACCTTAGCAAGGCCTTTGATACTGTCTCCCATGACATTTTAGTGAGCAAGCTGAGGAAGTATGGGATGGAAGAGCAGATAGTGAAGTGCGTTAGGAACTGGTTGCAAGATAGAGTTCAGAGGGTGGTGATTAATGGTGCCAGGTCCAGCTAGAGAGCTGTAACTAGTTGAGTCCCCCAGGGATCAGTGCTGGGGCCAGTCCTGATCAACATCCTCAACAATGACACTGATGAGAGGACAGAGTCTGCTCAGCAAGTTTGCTGATGATGCCAAGCTGGGAGGCTTGGCTGATACAGCTGCAGGCTGTGCAGCCATCCAGAGAGACCTGCACAGACTGAGAGCTGGGCACAGAGGAACCAACAAGGACAAGTGCAGAGTCCTGCACCTGGAGAGGAATCATGAACTCCACCAGTACAGGCTGGGAGGTGATCTGCTGGAAAGCAGTCCTGTGGAGAGGGCCCTGGAGGTCCTGGTGGCTAACAAGTTACCCATGGCACAGCAATGTGCCCCGGTGGCCAAGAAGGCCAATGGGATCCTGGGCTGTATTAGGAAGAGTGTGTCCAGCAGATCAAGGGAGGGTCTCCTCCCCCTCTACTCTGCCCTGCTGAGACCTCATCTTGAATACTGGGTTCAGTTTTGGGCTCCCCAGTTTAAGAGGGACATAGAGAGGGTCCAGCAGAGGGCTATGGACTTTTGAGGTCCACTCCAACCCAAACCATTCTATGATTTTCATTTGGCCAAACAGTACCACTAACTTCTTGCTTAGGACAGAGACACTTACAACCTCCTCAGCCAGAGCATGACTGCTGCTTTCCAGCACACATTTTCACCAGAGAATCACTTCTCACTGAAAATTAGCTTAAACTGAAGAGGAAAGAATAGCAGTGTGTGCACAGGAATTAGGATTCACCTGCAAAGAAAATCCCTCTAGGCCATTTGGAACAGTACTACAAGGGCCAGAACACTGAAAAGCTGAATCCTGTTGTCTGAAGAATTATTCCAGATTTGAACCTGCCTTCAGATTTATGGCATGCAGTGCTGCCTCTCTGGGGATTTCCCTGCAGTTTCATCAGAGCTTTCCTAGATACTTCAACAAGTGGTGATTTTGTTTATTGTTATATTTCTGCTCAGGGATAGTCAAGTAACTGCTGGCATCTCAACTGTCACAAAGCATTACCTTGTACAGGACTGCAAGGTGATGGTGAGGTACCACTTACATTAGAATCTCCCCATGCAAAAAAGTTGTCCTAGATCAAATTTCAAGCTATTTAGTGAGAAACCAACAATTTCAGTGTTCTCATTACTATCCATTATTATTCTGGAGCCTCTATTACAAGAGGGATGTGGAGATGCTGGAGCATGTCCAGAGAAGGGCCACGAGGATGATCAGAGGGCTTGGAGCAGCCCTGCTGTGAGGACAGACTGAAAGAGTTGGCATGTCCAGAGAAGGGCCACGAGGATGATCAGAGGGCTTGGAGCAGCCCTGCTGTGAGGACAGACTGAAAGAGTTGGGGCTATTCAGTCTGGAGAAGAGGAGGCTGCAATGTAACATTCTTGTGGCCTTCCAGTATCTGAAGGGAGCCTACAAAAAAGCTGGGGAGGGACTTTTGAGGCTATCATGGAGTGACAGGATTGGGGGGAATGGGGCAAAGCTGGAGGTGGGCAGATTCAGACTGGATGCGAGGAGGAAGTTGTTCAGCATCAGAGTGGTGAGAATGGGTTACCCAGGGAGGTGACTGAGGCCCCATCCCCCAAGGTGTTTAAGGCCAGGCTTTACGAGGCTGTGGGCAGCCTGATCTAGGGTAGGGTGTCTCTGCCCACGGGAGGGGGGTTGGAACTAGATGATCCTTGTGGTCCCTTCCAACCCTGAGTGATTCTATGATCTATGGGGTCAGAAAGGCAGGTGGAAAGAGAGAGCCTCAAGGACTGGTATAGAAAGTGATTTAAGAGAAGAGATTAGGAACACAGTAATTGCAAGGGCCCTACACTGAATCTTTTTGGTTGGAAGAGACCTTTAATACTGAGTCCTCAGCCTAACTAGACCAAATCTTCAGACACTGAAAATTTATTTAAAGATAATTTTAAAATTGAAAAGTAGAATCCAACATTTAAAAGGAGAAAACTGAGAAACATAGACTGGAATAAGGAATATACAAAGCTACAGGAATGGAAGGCAAAACCAGAAAGACATTCTCAGAAGCAGCTTTAGGAATTAAAAACTTCAAATACCTCAGAAAAAAAAGGAAGCCTGAAGATCTATAAGGCCAACAGACAACAAAGATAAAACACACTACTCAGAGCAAAGGCAGAAATGCTATTACAGAGCACTTCAGAGCCAGAAAGGCTCCAACCTTGGAGCTACTCTTGCTAGTATCCATGTGGCAAAAGTCAGCTTTGACATGCAGGAAGGTTAACAAGCTTGGCACCACAGCTACCCTTCTCTGCTCACCACGTTCACAGATGACCACAAATTGCTGACCAGTGACAAAGTCAACCAAATCTGACTGACACAAAGATGATGAGAAACACTTTCCAAAGTTCCTTTATCACGGGAACTGAGACCTCACCAGTAAATATAGATTCCTGGGAATTTAAAAACAGGAAAGATTTTTTTCCTCTCCAGACAGTTCATAATTACAGAATCCAATGTCAAACTGCATTGCAGAAGACAAAAATGGATTAAAGAGTGAATAAGAATCATGGAGCTCAGTTTAATCTGTACTTTCTTTCAAGACTCATTCAGATGTTACTGATTTTATTGTTTATTATTTGCAGATGGGATATAACCAAGATAGGAGAATGTGGCATTTCCACTGCTCTTATTTTTCCTGAAGTACCTGCCAGAAGCTGCTTCTGGAGAGAGGGCTAGGTAAGCCCTTCATTTGACCCAGCACAGCAATGCTTTTGTTCTTACATTCAGGAACATTTCTCTTGCCCAGCCAAGGTTCAGGAACAGAATAGGAAGTGACAGTCCAGGAGGTGAATCTCAGATGAAGGCTGTCACATGCACATCCCTTTCAGAAGAGCTTTGGTAACCTGCTGTGCTGGAAGCTTTGCCCAAAATGGGTAAGGGTAAAGAACAGAGGAGCAGAAAAAACAGTTTGACCCTAAAAGCTAACTCCTTTCACTGCAACTTACCATGTGCTACAGTTGTGCACACAGAGTATGTTTCAATCCTCCTCAGACCATATTTAACAACTTCCTTTCACAACTACTTCTGTCCCTGCATCCTAAAGATATTCTGACCTGCTAGATGAAGCACAGCGTGATAGCAATGACCAGTTCCCCAAAATGTTAGCTTATGACCACACAACATTAAAGAAAAGGAGAGCACCAGGCAGGAGAACATTCTGAACTGCAAAAGCAGCATTTCATTCATCAGATTTGGGGGATAATTGATGTCACTGCAGAAGGCTGAAACGCTGCACGTGAATCTGACTGCATTCAGGAAATACTGGAACAAGACAGCAGAGGAGGGACCATGGCAACAGAGGGTTTATGAGAGGAGGCTAAAGAAAGCTGGTTTGTGTAGTCTAGTAAACAAAGGTGGAGAAGGGACTGCTGCCTATAAATAGCACAGGGCAACAAGCACCAGAGTGCTATTTCCAAGAGAAGGCAGTGCTGGATCAGGAATAAATGGACAAGAACTGACTGGATAAATCTGGATTAGAAAGCAGAAGCAGCTATCCAACCTGGCATGTCAGGGGACTGCAGAGCCTAGAGTGAAACCCACCTGCATTAAGCTGGGAGATCGGTCAGCTGATGACATGGAGTGGGCTTGTGACACCAGCAGATCAAGTCAGTGACCCAGAAGGAGATGGGGTTTTTGGGCCTCCTGGGGGTTTTGTTTGTTCCTAGTGGCTGGCTACTTGAACGTCTTTCTTCCACATCAAGGAGTGCTCCTCTCCACTGCAAAAGCAATGAATACCTTTTGTTTCCTCTGCAGAGGCCAAGCAACAAAGAGAAAGGAATCTGACATGCAGCTTCTCACACCTTTCTACTCTCACACTTGGGCTGCAAAGGCATCCATTGGATTACCACATGCCACAGACTGCAGTTCATTCTCATTGTGCCACGCAAAGAAGCAGGAAGAGGGTCACTGAAGATCAGTAACAGATGCTGAAGGGATTGGTTAGTATCACTAAGTGGATCACTTCTAGTCTCTGTGGATCCTCATTTCTGAATGAGAACCTGCACTGCACTTGGTAAGCAGGTGGTAACGCTCTCTGCACTTCAGGCTGACCAAAGATCAGTGAAGGTAGACAACAAAACACCAGCAAGCACTAAGAAGCTGCTGACAGTCAGCACTGCTGGCTGCTGTTAGTGGACCTACTGAGCCTGAGCAGCTTCTGGGTCATGTTATCAGCACAATCAAGTTATCTTTGGTTCCTCCACTTCATCTCAGTATTGGCCTACAGTGCTAGCCCTGGCAAGGTAACAACCATATTCTCTCAACCCTCCTTGGCCTTCACTTTGGACAGTTTGGCTGTCATCTCTTGGAAAGGTGAGGGAGAGGGCAGAAAATGAAATTTAAGACAGATAGCAAGCAGTTTGTGAGAGTCTCCATGCTGAAACATTTGCCTCTTCTGGCAGAATGCTCTACAACCCTTCAGGACACAAAGAAGGGAGTTGGAGGGGACTTGCTGCAGTTCCAGAACACCACAGACAACGGCACTGCAGCAGTAGCACACGTTCAACACAATCAGTTGTAGTTATTAGCACTGCCAGCATTAAGTCTTCCACTGCTACACCACATGACACATCTGTTACTGTGACAGGAGAGATCATAGAATCAACCAGGCTGGAAGAGATCTCCAAGATCATCCAGTCCAACCCATCACCCAGCCCCATCCAGTCAACCAGACCATGGCACCAAATGCCAAGAAGCAGAAGCAATGGATTTCCTTCTGTAACCTGACAGAACTCTCTCCCATGGAGATAAAGGTCTCCAGGGATGGGGCTTAAGGCCAGGCTGGATGTAGGTCTGAGCGACCTGATATAGTGCAAGGTGTCCTTGCCCGTGGCAGGGGGGTTGGAACTGGGTGATCCTTGAGGTCCTTCCCAGCCCTGACAATTCTGTGGTTCCAGGACAATGTATTCCTGCATGTCTCTTACCCTTACAGCATAAACCCAGTGTCAGCAAAGAAGAAAGTACCTCAACTGTTAGAAGAATGTTAAGGGGGCATGCACTGAATTACCACAACTGACCTGACACCAGGCTATTAAATGGAAGGAGCATGTAAACTGATCCACTAACATGTTCCTAACAGATGGTGGAGACACACTCTGCTGGGACAGCCAACGTGGCTCTCTCAAAAGATGAAGGTTAATACATACTGCTTTTTGGCATATGGGCCTTAAGCAGGAATTTAAAGTTAAACCACTGTGCCACTCAGACAGATGGTATGGGCAAATAGAGCTTATTTCACGAGGCATCTTACAGTAATTAACAATAACCTTCTAATAACTACATTAGATTTTAGTTTTCTGTGACATGGTATGGGGAAATAAAGCTTATTTCACGAGGCATCTTATAGTAATTAACAATAACCTTCTAATAACTACATTAGATTTTAGTTTTCTATGACATGCTTATGCTTTAGGCCATTTCCTCTTCTCAGAGCTCACACCAAGGCTATGTGCCTATCAAATATACAAAAATTACTGTGCAAACACTAGGCCATCCCATAAATCCTGGGAAAAGGGTATTTTGTTCATAATATTTCCTATGTAGCTGCAGTGATTCTTTCAGTATCCCAAGTAATGTTTTATTAGAACCCTCTTAAAATGCAATACACCTCAAACTATCCTTCAGTCTTGCCAAATGTCCACGTAGACATAATGTGCATCATCTTCCACCTGCTGCTCTTTGTAGTTGACAAAACCAAACTGAACCATTTTCTTAGAAAGGTTTACCAACACATCCTTGGTTTTGATACAACAAAATTGTCTTCCTTTTGTCCTAGTTCAGCATGACAGCAACAGAACACTTTGCACTCACACAGTATATCCCACTGGGAGATTTTCTAAATCAGAAGTTCTCCAAGCTTCAATATACTTAATGAACGTCCTTTGAAGTGTCTGCATGACTACAGGTTAGTCTACTCCTTCAACTGGAGTCATTCCCACATGGCAAAGAGAGGCTGGGAAGATGAGGAAGTGAAGGCAGAGCTTTGTATTGCGCCCAGGAGGACCTCTACTGGTTGCCTTAACCGGACCAGGGTGGACCCGGTGTGTTCTACTAAACCGGAGCCATCAGAACAGAAACCAACACTACTGAGATGCTTCCTGGCATCACAGGACTTCGGCACAGAGCTGAGATTGAAGCTTTACACTCTTGCTGAAAACACATGTTTTTTACCTCTCCACTGAAGTCACGAGTAAAAGCTTGACTTCAGCTTACATGCAGCTCCAACTGGTTAGCAGCTGCCACCCCATGCCCCTCCCGACGGTTCTTCAGGTTACTTGAACCTCTCCCCTCCAGCAAAAGCATCGTCAGCCTACATTTGTTTTCATCTGCACTCTGAAGTTCATCAAATGTGGAACACTGCATCTCAATCCTCTATGAAGTTTCCTGCACTTTTCTAGACCTCCTGCTAGAATCCAGAAGAGCTCTGCAGTAGAGCTCTGCTTCTGTTTTGGTTGTGAGAAGAATTCAGCAGAGCCTACAGATGAGCTCATTTTACCTTAACCCTACCAGTCCCCCAGGTATGAAGATTTGAAGGCAAAAGGTAACTCAACTGAGAAAAATGCAGCCACTCTCCATTCAGAGTCAAGGTGGTTTCTTTCAAGGATGCATTCAAACCATAGCTCAATCTCACTGGATTCTGGACTAAACCAAGAAAAAACTGTTCACAGACACTGCTGCTTCACTGCCTGTTACCTGCTGTGTTCTTTCTTCATCCACTACTGACTCACAGCACAAAGCAAGTTCTGCCCTCCCCTCTCACCCCCGACAAATGCCAACTGCTCTGGGCAGTGAGTATTCCTCAGGGCACAGAGTTACCCAAGAGCACCACCACAGAAGTACCAGTGAGAGGAATCCAGCACCTTGTACCCATGAGTTGCTCTCATTCCTTGGAGAAATTCCTCTTCACTGTCACAACATGGTGACACAAGAACAGATGTTTTTGTGTCTCCTAGCTGCAGCCCAGTGGCAGAATCCTGGAGGTAACAGCAATAAACCCAACAATTTTCTCTTATGTCAGGCATGGGCTACACAGCCGTGTACCAGGAGGGTGCTAAGGAAAGCTCTCCTACTGCCCGTTCAGATGGTAGCCACATGCCTTACGACAAACTGCAGCCAGAAACACTCCTTTACCTACAGACATGCTGACCATTGCCCAGGCTGGAGCACCCCTCACAGATGTGCTCTGGAGACCAGGTGATACCAGTGTACCAGCACAGCGACACTGTTTCTCAGCTGTTTCAAGTCACAGCTGAGGTCAAGCTAGGCTCAGCTACGCAGCGCAGTAAGAAACAACACTTCGGTAAACATCTTCCTCTCTCAGTCAGAAACAGACTGCAACTGGCAACTGCTGCTCTCCCCACCAGAAGCAGAGCAGGAGCTAACCCACAGGCACACCTGTTTCGATGGGAGCAGAGAACACAGACCCTCTCACAGCTGAGGATGAAGTTGTTCTTCCACTGAGCAAGCGCTCCCTAAGGCACACGAAGGTAAGGCTCAACAAGGCCTGAGGTTGCTCTGCCTCTGCGGTGTGACTGAGCAGCCTGCTTGGCAAGCGTTGATCAGGTCACTCCAGAGACGCTGCACGACCCGCCCCGAGAGGAGGGCAGAACCAAATCCCCACCTCACCCTTTTCTCGATAGAAAGCAGGCAAAGGAACCCTTGTCCTACCTGAACTCGGGGAGCAGGTTTGGCCGCAGCCCATAGAAAGCTGCCGAGAGTGTCACTAGCCAGCCGGGTTTGTAATTCCCATTCTCACACTCCAGGTAAGGCGAGGACCACCTGATGTGGTTCTTATCTGCAGCGAAGCTCTCTCGCCTCTTCCAGCTGTTCTCTGAAGTTTTGGGGCCCGTGTTTAGGACCTTCCTGTGCAGGTGTGGCCTCCACTTGCGCTTCAGGCCGTGGAACCACTCCGTTTCCACAGAGGCGTTGGCCAGGCGGTGAGCCGAGGAGGACAGGTCCTGCAAGAGGACCTGGCTCTCGTGCCTGCTGGCCTGGAGGAAAACCTGGGGCGTGGAGAAAGGCTCCGTGCTGAAAGTGATAGCTGCCCTCGAGATGTTGGGGTCTCCCTCCAGGAGGCTCCTGATCAAGGCGCGGTACCACTCCAGGTCCTCCTGCAAGTTCTGCTCCCGCGACTTATTGCTCTGGAGGATCATGTTTAGGAAGTTGGTAGCATGGGTGAGGGTGTCGAGGGCCCCGTGCAGGGAGGGGTGCGAGGCGAAGCGCGACTTGCCGGCGAGGCTGGCCAGCTCGTAGCGCCCGGAGCAGTTGGCACGCCGCAGCTCCCGAGAGTCACCCGTGTAGAGGAACGAGGCCACGTCCTGGGGCACCTCCTCAGCGAGCCGCTGCGCCAAGATGGTGCTCTCCGTGGAGCGGCTCCGCGGAGCGGGTGGGGGATCCTGGCTCTTGATGTGGTTGTAAATAGGCTGCTTTCCTCTGAGCACCCGCTCCCGGCCGCGCACCGCTTGCCCTTGACCGGCGGCAGCCCCGAGCCCTCGCTGGGCGAGGAGCAAGAGAAGAAGAAGCCGGAGCAGAGCCATGTCCCCCGGCGCTCCCGGTGGCGCAGGCACAGCGAAGCGGCTGAAGATAGGGCTTCGCGCAGGCGGCCGCGGCGCAGAGGCACGACCGCGTAGGGGCGGCTGAGCGGCAGCGGGACGAAAAGCGGCCCCCGGGCCGCGAGTCACCTGTGGCGGCACCGCCCGCGCCCTGCCCAGCGCCGCCCGCCGCTCAGCCCCACCGCCGGCGCAGAGCGGCTCGCAGCCCCTCCGGCGACAGCCGCGGCCGCAGCCGGCCCGCCTGCGCCTCCTCCCGCCGCGGCCACCGCGCTCACTGAGCCGATGCCCAGCGCAGCGCGCAAGGACGGCGGCGCCCGCGCCCGGCGCAGCGGCGGGTCAGCCCGCGGCGCCCCGCCGCCGCTGCCGCCGCCCGAGCTCCGCCGCTCTGCATCCTTCGGGCGCCGCTGTCCGGGAGAGCGGGGTCCGCGGCGCGGCAGTGCCACTTGCTGCAAGGATAGGCAGGGCGAGACGGGCGGGGCTGCTGCCTGGGAGCCAGTACTCGGCTCTCTGACGGACACCCTCCAACACACACTCCCGCGCCCGTGGGCGGCTGCTCACTAAGCAGCTCCGCCACAGACAAACCCCTGACACCTCTTCCCCGCCAGCCCTTATAGGTGTATGCCCGGCAGCGATCGCTCTGTGTGGCCGCCGCGCCTGTCAGTCAGCCGGCAGCCAGTCACGGGGCAGGGGAAAGGTGCCGTGCGGTGCGGAGGGAGGCGGTGCTGCCGCCGCGGACGGGCGTCGAGGTAGCTCTTGCACCTGCCGCTGCTGCCGGTTTGGCTTGACTCGGCTCGGGGCGGAGGAGCCGGTCCCTCGCATCAGCAGTGGTTGCGCTCTTTCCTCGGCATTGGGGTGGGGGTCGCGGGCAGGGAACCGGCCCCCGGGGAAGACCCTACCGTGCAGTGCCCGGGGCTCGCCCACGGAGTGTGGCAGCGGCACCCACTGGCCGGGCGGGGAGCGGCGCCTACGCGTCCAAGGTGATCCGGGGGGAGCTGCCCGTTAGCGGCCGGTATGCATGGAGAGGAGGGAGGTGCTGGCTCTCCAGAATTTCCCCGCTCCCGCAGCGCGGCGGGGGTGGGACGGGAGAAGCCCGGCGCTCCGGGGGAGGGCAGCTACAGCGAGATCCGCAGAGTGTGGGCTGGGTGGCTGTCAGGGCTGCCTGCTGCCGTGCCGGGAAGGCGCTCTTGCCTCCGGCAGCTTTGGGAATAAACGGCAGCGAGGTATGGGCCCGCTCCTCGGCTTCCCCAGCAACGCGTGGGCAGCCTGGCAGCCCTGGGAGGGAGGAGGGAGGGAGGCCTTGGGCAGGGAACGCGGCGGCTGGGTGCGAATGAGCAACTTTGTCTTCTGGGGGCTTCGGGGCCACAGTCCATGTTCCGTGCAGGTGCTGCTGTGCCCCCTGGGCTCCTGGGGTGGGCTGCCCCACATCTGACCCGGAACAGTCCGAACATGGAGTACATCCCACCAAAATGAGAATGGAGCTGCGTCCCCTCCCAGCTACAGTGGCTGGCTGATTGTATGTAACCATAGTCTTTTCTCCTCTTTCCCCCCTGGTATTTCAACTCTGGGAAGCTAATTCCTACTGCTGTCCTCAAAACTAAGCTTCAGCTTTCAGCCGTGACCTGCAGAGCGCCTGTGTGGAGCTGAAGCAATGCAGGCAGATAGGACAGCTTTCCTCCCAGCTGTTGTTTCACAGGTAGTTAGGATTTTCCAGATACGTGAACGGTTTTGGGGCCGTCACATCAGTAATGCAGATCTAGTTTAGCAGAGCATTTAAATGTTCAACTTCACACATTTTCTTTGGCAGAAGTGTTTGTCTGCTTAGGATCTTACTGTTGAATGAAAGGGTTGTAACAGGAGGCAGATGGCAGAGAGATGGCTTTAGAGGAGGTGGCCCACAGCAAAATCTCTTGATTATAATTAATTCCATTTTGGTTTAATCTGAAACTCCAGTAGTAAAAAAAGGATGCTATTTTTCCCCCTTTCTCCTACACATGTGCTTGCACAGCCTATAAGGAGCAGATCTCAGTCATGCAGAATATATGATCTAATTTTAAATGACCAGCAAGATATATCTGCTCCTTAAAACATACTCTTTTTTTTTAGAGTTATTTGAAACTACACTTAAGGAATGTAGCTAAATCTAAATTACACATGCAGTCCATATAATCCTGGTGATATAATGCACTTTGTCTCCCCTTTAATAATTACCATATGTGGGTAAGACAAAATTAAAAATAGAGTTTGATGGTTTTTTCTTCTTGCATGCAGCTGAAAAGGATACTGAGTGTTTTTAAGAAGAGTTTACTTGTACTAAACATTCCCTCAAGTGAAGAGGCTGTGAGATTATTTAGAAGCTGCATATAGTGAACGACTCAGAAGGTGATATTTACAGTTTAACACAGCACAGGGAATCTGTGCTTCCAAGTCTGCACTGAACAAACACCTGAAGATGCCTTGTTTGCTGTGGATAAGTGAGAACCAGGGCTTTTGACAGGAGCAGCTGTCAGGACTGAGCTAAGCTAACATGGGATCAGCTACACAGGGAGCCAGCAATGGCAACATAAATAAACATTTATATATTTTAGTGGTGCGCCTGTGCTGCTTCTCTTGACTGTCATAGGGTGCTCTAAAGGAAAGGTCACTTCCCTGGGAAGAATTCACTTCTCCAGTAGCATGACTATTATGACTTACCTAGGCCTGCTAAGTGGCCACATTTGTATCTTCTTAGGATAATCCAATATTCCTTTAATGTACTTGCTCAGTAAGTTCCTTCTGTTTCCTCATCTCCTTGTAGTTCTTCCAAATACTCCTCTCCAGTAGCACCCACCATACACCCACCCCCTTATCACTAACATCCCCTGAAGGTGCTGTTCTTAACACAAAGGTTTGCCAGGAGCAAAAGACCAAACGTGCTAGGGCATGACTCCAGCTGCTGGAACAGTCTGCTTAGGGGATGTGGAGTCTCTTTCTCTGGAGATATTCAAAACCCACTTGGATGCGTTCCTGTGTGATCTGGTATAGGTGATCGTGCTCTGGCAGGGCGGTTGGACAGGATGATCTTTTGAGGTCCTTTCCAGCACCTGCCATTCTGTGATTCTGTGATTTGCTCTCTCACTTAGAGTCCAAAGGCTCTCACTTTCCCTGTCTCAGGGGTTTGCTCAGTGTCTGTGCTCTCTGCTCCCTTGAATCAGAAGCAGAGGACAAGAGGTTAGCTGGAGGACTTTCTCATGAAGGGTGCTGGGTCTGTTGTTCAGTCTTATACAGCTGCATCACAGAAGATTCAAAGAGCCTTTCTTTATCCTGTAGGGCTTCCTCCCGCAGTCAGTTCAGACCTGCTCCCCAACACCTGTTGGGTCCAGAATGAGGCCCAAAGTGATTTTAAGATGTTGGCAAATGTGCATCTCCTTGTGGTTTTGTAAAGACTGTTCTGCAGGACTGAAGCCTACTGTTAATGGCCCAGATCTACCAAAGTGGAGATATGGAAAGGTAGTATCCTCTTAAAGAACCCCAACAAATATTTTTATTTATATGATGTTACCAAGGCTTGGAAGAGATGTAGGAACCTTTTGTTCACTGCATTTCTTGTTTTAATACTAAAATGCACTGGTGAGTCTGGCCTGTAATCAGATGACTCTGTCAGAAATCTGCTCATCTCTATCCAGTACAATGTGGAAATGGACTGTGATTGAATAATGTCTCCTCTGCTTCTGCCTCAGTTCCGTCAGAGGTGCTGCTTCAAGCCACCCACCAAAGAGGAGCTGAGATCTATCTGAGCACTGTCAAATACAGAATGCATCAGGTTGGAAGGGTCCCTCGAACATCGCGTTTTTGTGTGGCTCCCCCTGCCCCAGCCAACAAGGATGTCTCCAACTGGATCATATTGCTCAGAGCCTCATCAAGTTTGACCTTGTATGTTGCCAGGGATGGGGCCTCCACCATCTTCCTCCTGATATACAACCTAAATCTCCCCTGCTGCAGTTTCAAACCATGGCCTCTCATCCTATCACAACAATCTCTTCTAAAAAGTCCCTCCTTAGCCTTCCTGTAGGTCCCCTTCAGATGCTGAAATGCTGCTCTAAGGTGTCCCTGGAGCTTTCTCTTCTCCAGGCTGAACAACCCCAACTCCCCGTGCCCGTTGTCATAGGAAAAATGCTCCAGCCCTCTCATAATCTTCGTAGTCCTCCTCTGGACTTGCTCCAGCAGTTCCATGTCCTCCTTGTGTGGAGGACTCCAGAGCTGGACACAATAATCCAGGTGAGGTCTTCCAGAGCAGAGTGGCAGGATCCCCTCTCCATGTGCTGGCCATGCTTCTTTTGATGCAGCCCAGGATATGATTTGCTGTCTGGGCTGCAAGTACCCATTGCTGACTCACATCCAGCTTCTCACCCAGCAGAACTCCAAGCCTTTTCTTAGGGCTGTTCTCAATGTTATCATCTCCCAGCCTGTACTGATAATGAGAATTGTCCCAACCCAGGTGCAGGACCTTGCTCTTCACCTTGTTGCACCTCATGAGGTTACAGCTGTGGCAATCGCTGTGTGCAGAGGACCCATCCATGCAGGGTCTCCATTGACTGTATTACCTAGCAGGCTAGAATTCTGCATTTGGATGTTGCCTGAGCTCATCCTGACTCTAATTACAGTGTGGAAAAAATAGCAGTGCAAAATGTTAGCATTTTTTAACAGACTAAAGTGAGTGTAACCTACTTCCTCCAAGCATGGCCTATACAGAAAACTCTTGGTGTATCTGAGCTGTTTGAAGTCCTGGAAGCATCAGAATTCTCACATTTTTAAAACCAGCTATAACAAAGGGAAGGCTGCTGTGGTTGTGCAATGTATTAAAAAAACTCAGCTATAAATTGGTGTTCTAAGCTAGTTAGGTGATGCACAGAGTACACTCATGGAATCACAGAAACACAGAATCATTTTGGTTGCAAAAGCATCGAGTTCAACCATTCCCTAACTCTACTAAGGCTGGTGGTAAACCATGTCCTTCTGCACCACATCTCTGCCTTTTTGAAACACTGCATCCAGTTCTGGAGCCCCTATGACAAGAGGGATGTGGACATGCTGGAGCACGTCCAGAGAAGGGCCACGAGGATACTCAGAGGGCTGCAGCAGCTCTGCTGTGAGGACAGACTGAAAGAGTTGGGGCTGTTCAGTCTGGAGAAGAGGAGACTCACAGGTGACCTTCTTGTGGCCTTCCAGTACCTGAAAGGGGCCTACAAAAAAGCTGGGGAGGGACTTTTTAGGCTATCATGGGGTGACAAGACTAGGGGGAATGGAGCAAAGCTGGAGGTGGGCAGATTCAGACTGGATGCGAGGAGGAAGTTCAGCATGAGAGTGGTGAGAGGCTGGAATGGGTTGCCCAGGGAGGTGGTTGAGGCCCTGTCGCTGGAGGTGTTTAAGGCCAGGCTGCATCAGGCTGTAGGCAGCCTGATGCAGCCTGGCTGGAGGTAGGGTGTCCCTGCCTATGGCAGGGGGGGTTGGAACTGGCTGATCCTTGTGTTCCCTTCCAACCCTGACTGATTCTATGATTCTACCTCCAGGTATGGGGAATCAATCATCTCTCTAGGCAGACTGTTCCAGTAGTTGAGAACCTTATCAGGGAAGATTTTTCTTCTAATCTTTTCTTTCTTTTCTCTGGGCTAAAGCAGTACATTTCTTTCCAGGCTCTGCTTTCTAAAATTGTTGGTGGTTCTGCTGTTCTCTTCTTGATTGTCCACTTTGTTAGCCTGTTTCTCTAGGTGTCCCAGAGCAGGCATCTTCTGTAGGCTGTGTAAAATCCTCTTTAAAGACCCTCCACATTGAGGTCTGCCTGTTTTTCGCCTTCGCTGTAATATTGACTACTACTTGTCTCTCTAATGCTATGTAATCCTCATAACCTTTCAAAACATATTGCTTCCTAGTTATCTATTAGCTATTTTTATTTGAGGATTTGAGCTCTGTTTTCTGTCTTTCCCAGTACTTTGCACCTGACTTGCTGAATTTTACCTTACTGGTTTTAGGCCGTCTCTCCTTTCAAGACTGTCTTTAATTTCTATTCTATTCTATTCTATTCTAGGCCATTTTAGACTAGTCCAATCCATTCTACTCCATCCCATCCCATTCCATTCTCACAGAATCATGGAAACATCCAGGTTGGAAACAACCCTGAGAATCACCAAGTCCAAGCTATTCCATGCCATGCCATTACATTTCGTTCCATGCTATGCCATTACATTTCATTCCATCCTGCTCTTCAAACTACTTTTACCTCCCTGTCCTTGGAGTAATTTGCTAATTTTGTGATCTTTTATTTCCTCATCCAATTTTTCCTTAAGCTGTTTAATAGAATGTAGCTGCAATCAGCACCCTTCAGGAACCTACTTGAAATGTCCTCCTGGCTTGATAGTACACAACTGATGCTTAGCTTTTGAGAATGACTTCAGAGGCAGTCACTCACCCACTCATGACCCACCTACACAATATTTCCTTAGCTTACTGATGAGAACCTCATGCTAAGTATGTAATGGATGTTGCTGATGCAAACACACAGCACATCCACTGCTTCATCACAGTCTGTGAGGTCAGTCATGAGTCACAGAAGAAAATTGAGTTTGTTTCATATGGAGCTTTCTTGACAATCCCACATTTGCTGATTTTGATGCATTTATTATTTTCTAAGAAGCAGTTTAATAGTTTTATTCTAAATCTTCCTGATTACTTTTCTTTCATGAGTCTCTCTGTAACAATCTCTTCTCTTTTCCATGCCTGGTATGACTCTTCTTTCCCCCACACTTTAGATTCTTCCTCCCGGACCCTTGGAATGGCAAGGGGCAGTGTATGTTTGAAGGATGACACCTCATCTCCAGCAGGAAATATTATTCCAGATTAAGAGAAAATGTATCTGTCAGACAGCATATTGATGGCTTTGGCTGCTAATTGTTTATGGAGAGCTTGCATCTGATATGCAGATATATCTAATATGCAGAAACTGCATTTCACAGAAACACTGTTCAAAAGCTCTGAAAGCTTATTGACAGACAGGAAAAGATAAGGGGATGCTGAAGCTGAGGTTGCAACCACAGTCCAGTCTGCTTCTGCTTCACAGAAATTATTTGTTTGCATTTCAGAACCTGAAGGCGACCTACGGGAAGGCTGGGGAGAGATTGTTTAGAAGGGCTTCTAGTGATAGGACAAAGGCAATGGTTTGAAACTAGAGCAGGGTAGATTTAGGCTGGGCAGAAGGAGGAAGTTCTGCACAATGAGGTGGTGAAATACTGGTGAGGGTTGCCCAAACATGTGGTTGAGGCTCCACTTCTGGAGACATTCAAGGTGAAACTTGATGGGTCTCTGTGCAACCTGATGTAGTTTGAGATGTTCCTCAGGGAGGGTTGGACAAGATGAATTTGAGGGCTGCTTCTAGCCCAGTGCATTCTGTGAATGCTGGGAGACAGTGCCCACGTAACCTGGCAGCTGTTGCTGGCTTCAGACTCTGTTGCAAGGTCATGCAGTGTAATGCATTTACACTAAGGAGAGCAATACTGCAACTCAGAGCACATCAACAGCAGCCAGATCCCTGGGCCAGCTTCCATTCGTTTCTTTATTTTAAATTAACACAAAGGTAATAAAGGCAGAGTACAGCAAGTGGACTAAGTTACTAGCATACTACCTGGGCTACCTTTGGAGAATGAATCCCACTGCCTCACAATTTCCAGTATAAATGGTGTACTAAATCAGGACATTAAGAGGGCAACAACATTAATAATGGTAGAAGAAGTCTCAGTGGTATTAGTGTTTCAGTCACTGTGTTATGGAGCCAAAAAGCCAGCCCATATCCCTTGCCTCAGCCATCCCTGGGAGAGCAGAAGCACAGCTGGCAGAGGAGAGCTCACTCCCCTGCCAGTCTGGTTTGCTGCAGCAAGAATGGCATTTAACTGCAGCTTCTCATTCAGAGGGTAAAAGTACTTCTTGTGCTTGCCCACCTAGGTCATGGGTCATGGATGTCTGCTAAAGCACAGCCGGAGGTGGTAGATTAATAGTGCCTAGGATGTTACTGTGGCGAGTGAGAGCTGGAGGTCTGTCTCAGCAAGAGCTTCAAAAACCACAACACTGAGAAGACTGACAGCTGGTCAGGGCCAGAATGGAGCAGGCAAGAAATGAATAAGCAGTAAATGCACTAAGGCAAGATAAAGGAGGAGTCACCCAAAAAGGAAAGGTTTTTAACAAAATAGAAGGATCAGGAAAATTAAATCTCATCTAGGACATGTGCTGTTGAGTAGCTAAGTTTCCTAAGAACCTTGCCTTCAGTAATGAGGGCCCTAATCAGCACAGTGCTTTTTAGCAGCTTAGCATACAGCCTTCAGGGAAGCATTGTCTGCTGGATGCAAGCACAGGCAAGGGGAGTTCCCTTGTTCTTTTCAGAATAACATTCCCAACATTTCCAACACTATCTCAGCAAATCCAATCTGTTTAGGGGGAAGTCATAGATGCACCCTGACCTGCCAAACTCTAACCCTGCTACCCTAATCCACCTGTACAGCAGTAGAATCACGGAATCAGCCAGGGTTAATCTAGTTCCAACACCTCTGCCACGGGCAGGGACACCTCACACTAGATCAGGCTGTCTAGAGCCTCATCCAGCCTTGCTTTAAACACCTCCAGGGATGAGACTTCTACCGCTTCCCCGGACAGCTTCTTCCAGGGTATCACCACTCTTATGGTGAAGGACTTCTTCCTAACAACTAGTCTGAATCTACCCATCTCTAGCTTTGTTCCATTTCCCCTAGTCCTGCCACTACCTGACATCCTAAAAAGTCCCTCCCCAGCTTTCTTGTAGACCCCCTTCAGGTATTGAAAGTTGACAATAAGCTCAACTCAGAGCCTTCTTTTCTCCAGACTGAAATGCAGTAAAATGCTACCTGCTGTTTTCTTCCTTGCTTTCTCTCTGCTTGGGATTTAAAGCATAGCAAACTTCCCTGAACTTTGACAATATAATGGCCATGACAACTCTGTTGGATTTAACTGTATTTCTGCCTTCAATATTCCTCCTCCCAGTTGTTCTACCAATGACTTCCGTGGGGTTTTTTGTTTGCTTTGGTTTTTCCAAATACATTTCAAAACTAAAATCATCTTGTATTTAATTTCAGGTATATAAACCAGAACAAATTCCCATCTGATGTAGATGAGCATGCCTTTGCTGAAGCCAATTAAACAACATGAATTTATCTACATAAGCATTTGCCCACTCACCTTACACACAGAAGGCAAAATCCAGGATTCCTATCAAAATGTTTCTAAAAAAACTATGTCCTGTTACATTTTGTTCTAAGGATCTGCAGATGTCAGCTAATGAAAATAAACTTCAAAGGGAGGAATAATTTGAATTAATTGGGAGCTAAACCACCATCTCAGAATAAGCTCTGTTTGGAAATGGTTGCTTTATCCTGCGTTGTGAAGTGGGTATGAGCCTTTTAACAGCTCTGCAGAGCTGGCCACTTGAAATAAGAAGTAAAGAGTAGAAGGTGCTGAGCGTGGACCTTGAGGTCTGAGGCAGCCCTTACTTCCAGGCTGATGAAGTACTCAAACTTTCAGCTAAGATGTTGCTTTTTGTTTTTCTTCTTGGAAAACCCCAAGATTTCCCCAAGAAAAGCAGATTACTCTCTCCTATACTCCTGTCCTACTGCCCCATGCCACATTCAACAGCGAAGCCAGAACCTGATCGAGTTGGGGATGCCCCTGCTTACTGCAGGGAAGGTTGGACTTCACAGTCTCACAGTCTCACAGTATCACCAAGGTTGGAAGAGACCTCACAGATCATCAAGTCCAAGCCTTTACCACAGAGCTCAAGGCTAGACCATGGCACCAAGTGCCACGTCCAATCCTGCCTTGAACAGCTCCAGGGACGGCGACTCCACCACCTCCCTGGGCAGCCCATTCCAGTGTCCAATGACTCTCTCAGTGAAGAACTTTCTCCTCACCTCAAGCCTAAA
>WAAF01005428.1:190047-212643 GCA_013400475.1 Tricholaema leucomelas
TCTGTTTGGCTGCTCTCCAGCCACTCCGACCCCAGCCTGTATCTCTGCATGGGGTTGTTGTGGCCAAAGTGCAGCACCCTGCACTTGGAGCCATTGAATGCCATCCCCTTGGACTCTGCCCATCTGTCCAGGCGGTCAAGGTCCCGCTGCAGAGCCCTTCTGCCCTCCAACTCAGTCACATCTGCCCACAGCTTAGTGTCATCTGCAAACTTGACGACCTTTGGAGGTTCCTTCCAACCCAGAGCATTTTGTGAGTCTGTGAAGTAAGATATGTGCCAAAAGAGGTTTAGGTTGGAGATTAGGAAAACTTTCTTTGTTGCAAGAGTGGTCAGGCATTGGAACAGGCTGCCCAGGGAGGTGATGGAGTCACCATCCCTGGAGGTGCTCAAGAAACGTGTGGACATGGCACTTCAGGACTTGGTTCAGTGGGCACTGTTGGTGGTTGGACTCAATCTCAAAGGACTTTCCCAACCAAAACAATTCTATGGTTCTATACTTTTATTGCCAATGAGAGGAAAACAGCAACAATATCAGGGAGGAAAGGAGAAAGAGGAGCCAAGGAAACTTCAGTTCCTGAATTTTTTGTTTTAATATGTTGTACAACTGGAGGCTTTGCTTGCTGATGTGTCAGCCAGAATATGCTCTGAAGGGGAAAGGTAATGTGCTGGAAGCAGTACGGTGAAAAACAATTAAAATAACG
Source organism: Tricholaema leucomelas (assembly GCA_013400475.1). NCBI lineage: Eukaryota > Metazoa > Chordata > Aves > Piciformes > Lybiidae > Tricholaema lacrymosa > Tricholaema leucomelas. Next base: position 190,748 of record WAAF01005428.1, read on the forward strand.
ATACTGCCTCTTGCCAGTTGTCCAAGGCTCCAGAACACCCATCTTTTTGATATACACAAGCAGTTTTAATGGGCAAGAGGGCACAGGGCTGGATAACCCCAGGACAAACTCTTCAATAGTCATACAAACTCATAAAGTAAGGACAGCAGATTGCACAGCCACTTGCCAGAGCAGTGTAGGGGTGGGAAGGCTGTTGGTCTGATCTACACTCAGACATTCTCTGGCACTGAAGAGAGAGGCATGACATCAAGAGACAAAGGACAGAAATAGACTGGACACTACATTTTTGGGTCTGCACTCATCACTTGAAGAACACTGGTTCAGGAAACGGGTTGTTGAGCATGGAAGAAAGGAGCCTGAGAGGAGACCTGCTGACTCCCTGCAACTATGTGAAAGGAGGTTGGAGCAAGTCTCTTCTCCCTATTAACAACTGATAGAACAAGAGGTAATGGCCTAAAGTTGCACTGGGGGGAGGTTAGGCTGGAGATTAGAAGAAGCTTCCTCCCTGAAAGGGTTCTCAATCACCAGGGAAGGTTTAGGTTGGAGATAAGAAAAAACTTCCTCCCGAAAGGGTTCTCAACCACTGGAACACGCTCCCCAAGGAGGTGGTTGAATCCCCTTTCCTGGAAAGGTCTTAAAGACACAGAGATGTGGTGCTGAGGGACACTGTTTACCACTGGGCTTGGTGGAGTTAGAGAATGGTTGGACTGCATCATCTTAAAGGTGATTCTGTGTTTCTAGGATCACTAATGCCCTTTATTTGCAAGTGTGGTGCATGTGTTTCTTGGTGTGGGTCACTGGTCACTAGGACCTGTAGTGAATGATGATGACACAGAGAGAGCTCCATACAGATGGTAAAGAGGTCTTCTAGGGATACGAGCCCTTGGTCTTGGAACTCAGGAAAAAAGGCCCTATAAATGAAGAAGCCTCTTTGTCCAATTCAGCACCTCCCTAGAATCCTCTCCAGAGTGAAAGCTCAAAGGTGGAGGAGAATTTCTGTACCTTTCTGTAACAATTGGAGCCACTGGAATCTGTTTGAGCTGAGCAAGGGTGACCCTGAGGAGAAAGTGCATGTTCCCCCCTATTCTGTGAATTGCTGCTTTCCAAAGACTGAAACCTAAGGCAGATGAGGTGGAGGGAGGATTTGAGCATTATTATCAAGAGGAAAGCTATTTCAGAGGAGCATTTCAATTTGCTTTGTGTCCAGAAAGAGCAGTGATTTCTCCTGAGAAGAAAAAAAGAACACCTTCACAGAAATGGAAAAGAAGGATAACTGGTTTGCTACACCTAAGCTCATTCTGCAGAGCCTCTCCTCAGACGTACTCAAGTCAGTGGTCCGTTTTTTGCACCAATTATCTCTGGTTTTTCTGTAAGCCAATTCAAGGAACAGTCAAAGCTAGAAGAGTTACATCACAAGATACAGTTTCAAGACTGGTTTTACTCAGTTTTTAGCCAATAGACTTGATATTTGCTTAATACAACTCAGAATTCATGAAGAGTTCTTAACTTGCACAAATCCTGCCCAGCAGATGAATATACCTGAGGTGTCCTTACAGTATTATCCACCTGCTGTCTCTATCAGCATGACATGCACCAAGGGTGGAGAGTGGAGGACTTGGAAACTACAGTGTGGAGAGCTGTGTTATTCACATCTTCCACTCTCCTTCCTTAGATGTTTGCAACAGATAACATTATTTGGTAACAGAACTTGCAAGGGGAGTTTAAAAACACTCATCTGTCTCCTTGTGTTCAGTCATTTGATGCAGCTGAATCAGGAGGAACACCAGTTTAATGAGTGACCTTTTGGAGCACAGTGGGGATCAAGAAGCATATCTAATCTTGAGGGAGTTGGTATCTTAGTGTGTATTGGCACAACAGACACACCATCAAGTTCTGCACCAGGCTAATTTCACACAGACTCACAGATTGGAAGAGACCTCAAAGATCATCCAGTCCAGTGCTGAAGGGTCAATGCTGAACCATGTCCCTAAGCACTAGGTCCACATGCTGCTTGAACTCCTCCAGGGATGGTGACACCAGCATTGCCCTGGGCAGACCATTCCAATGTTTGAGAACCCTTTCAGTGAAGAAATATTTCCTAATATCCAGCCTGAACCTCCCCTCGTGCAGCTTGGAACCTTTAGTCCTGTACAGGAAGCAGAGGCTGCCCCCTCCTCGCTCCAACCTCCCTTCATGTAGTTGTAGAGAGCAACGAGGTCTCCCCTCAGCCTTCTCTTCTCTTTGTCACAGGCAAATGTTTAACTGAAAGAGAGTGGAACTCAGGAAGAGTGAATGTTCTAAGTCCTAAGCCTCTGACACTCTCCACCCTAGGTGCATGTTGCATAGATGGAAACAGGAGCTGGGTAATACTGTAAAGACAGCTCAATTACATCTATCTCATGCTGCTGGACAGGATTTGTGGCACATGAGCATCCTCCACATAGAGCTATGCTGAGGAGAGCTCAGGTCAACACCTGTTTTCTAACTTACTTGCAAGACAATACCTTCTAGTTTTTCCCCTGCTGTGCTTAGGTGTTCTACCTCCTCACGGAGTGCAGACCATGAGTCCATGGAGGAGGCCATGAAGATGCTCAGGGCTGGAGCACCTCTACTATGAGGACAGGCTACGAGAGTGGGGGCTCTTTAGTCTGCAGAAGAGAAGGCTTCCAGAAGACCTTGTAGTAGCCTTCCAGTATCTGAAGGGGCCTACAGGAGGGCTGGGAAGGGACTATTAACAAGGTCTTGTAATGACAAGATGAGGAGTAATGGCTTTAAACTGGCAGAGAGGAGATTTAAACCGGACGTTAGGAAGTTCTTTCCAGTGAGGGTGGTGAGACACTGGCACAGGTTGCCCAGGGAGGTTGTGGCTGTTCCCTCCCTGGAAGTGTTCAAGGCCAGGCTGGATGAGGCCTTGAGCAACCTGTTCTAGTGGGAGGTGTCCCTGCCTATGGCAGGGGGTTGGAACTGGATGATCTTTGAGGTCTCTTCCAACCTAAACCATTCTATGATTCTGTGAAGGTGCACAACCTTCAGCTTTGCTCTCAGCATCAGTCATTTACAGCTAATAATTTCAGCAAGCGTAAGCAGCCTGTGGGCCCTTGGCTCTTTTGAATCACAATATTTTAGTTAAAAGTCATTTTGGAAAGCGAGATCTGAACTCCTTCAGACTTAAGCAATTCACAGCCTTCAACTTTTTTTTTTTTCCCTTTCACAGCTCTTGCAGAGTTCTGTCAAAGGACACAAAGCATCTATTCTCTTCCACAAACACCAGAGGCATCTCCTGTTTGACAAGCCAGAAATTATCAGCCACCTTATCTCAGATCTGCTATTTTTTCCTGCCCTCCTGCAAATGTGTTAGCGCTGCCCCTGCACGCTGTTTCTAAGGCATCTTCCACAAAGCCTACAGACTTCTACATCCAAAAGGAGCACAAGAAATTTATAAAGAAGCTGGAACTCAGTCTTCCCTGTGGCTGTCTGCATGTGGGAGTGTGTGCCTGTATGTGTGTTTGTGTGGGTGTAGTTGCGTTCAGCTCTTAAATTCTGTTCCTGCTGGAAAAAGAAAACAAACAACAAAAAAACCCCAACCAAACCACAAAACCCCAAACCCTCCTCATATAGCAGTTTATTTTAATAGCAAGTTGCAAGGTTAGTTCATTTTCCAGGGTGGTAATTTAACACATTGAGAGGAGGGAGAAAAGTTTAGCAATTTGCTTTTCTTTTTTAGCCCCTAAGATTCTGCAGTGTCTGTGATGCTCTGTAACAAACAGAGCAGAACAAAATCCTAGTGACCATTTTGATGAAAAACCTGAATGTGCTCAGTGAGCCAACAAGCAGCAGTAAGGGAAATAAAATATGAGACCTGATAATTTTTTCCCCTTCTTCCAGCCATTCCATCTGAATTTCTGTAATTTCATTTAAGGCAGAAATATTGTACTTAAGGGGAGGGGGTGGGGGTGTCAGTGCTGGGTCTAATTAAATATGCTCAATTAGATTGTGAGGAAACACTTCTCTGTAAAAAAAAAAAGGAAATCAGCTGTGATACTTGGTGAGTTCATCCTTTCCCTAAAGCTAAAAGCAGCTGTAATAGCTTCCCTCCTAACTCCAGAGCAAAACGCTCTGTAACTCTGGCACTTTAATCTCCACAAAGCCTGTATAGAGACAATCACGACAAATGAAGATTGAAGAACGAAGATGAGGCAGCTTTAGGGCTCCATTGCACTAAAAATAGGAAGAGAAAGAAAGTGTCTTCAGAGCTTGCAAAGTACTCTAGCTACAAAACTGAAAAGCTCAGCTGCCTGCAGCTGGCTCGTGTCCCACCATCCCTGTGATTTAAGGCAGTAGGAGTCTCCTTTCTCTGTCTCTGCTCAAATGAAGGACTTGCACTTGTCATTTTGATGTACCTGTTGGGCAAAATTCACAACAGCTGCTTAAAGCCCATCACACCTGCTCTCTGCAGGTCCTCAGTGTCCCAGTGTCAGGGTTACTTTTCAGGGTCCCATAGGCTCAGCCAGGAGGGGCCTCCATGGGCTCAGCCAGGAGGGGCCTGTCTGTTCATAGAATCACAGAATGCTTTGGGTTGGAAGGGACCCTAAAGACTATCTAGTTCCAACAGCCCTGACGTCAGCAGGGACACCTTCCACTAAATCAGGTTGCTCAAGGTCACATCCATCCCGGCCTTGAACAGCTCTAGGGAGGGGGCATCCACAACCTGCCTGGGCAACCCGTTCCAGTGTCTCACCATCCTCATTGTAAAGAATTTCTTCCTAATCTCAGGTCTGAATCTACTCAAGATTCAATCCATTCCCCCTCATATTATCACTCCAAACCCTTGTAAAAGGTCCTTCCCCAGCTTTCTTGCAGTCCCTTTCAGGTACAGGAAGGCTGCTCTAAGGTCTACCTGGAGCCTTCTCTTCTCAAGGCTGAACAGCCCCAATTCTCTAAGCCTATCCCCATAGGGGAAGTTCTCCAGCCCTCTGATCACATTTATGGCCTCCTCTGGACCCTCTCCAACAGTTCCACGTCCTTCTCGTGTTGAGGGCACCAGAACTAGATGCAGTGCTCCAGGTGGGGCCTCATCAGATCAGAGCAGAGAAGCAGAATTGCCTCCTGGTGCTGCTGCTCTCACTGCTTTTGATGCAGCCTTCTGGGCTACCAGTGACCATTGCTGGCTCATGCTGAGTTTTTCATCAACTGACACACCCAAGTGCTTCTCCTCAAGGCTGCTCTCGAGCCATTCTCTGCCCAGCCTATATTTGTGCTTGGACCATATATCCCAGCAGCCTCACCTTGACCCAAGCCCTAGACTGTCTAGTGCTGGCTGAGGTCTGCCTGAGCCTCAGGCCCTGTTAATGGAGAAGAGAACACCACAGAACTGGGAGCAGTGTTGCAGGTGTTATCTCCTGCTGCCTTTTTCTTTACAATGAAGGACAATGCTTCTGTACTCATGAAATGCCACATACCAAACACACCAGGGTGCTTCCACTGAACTATCAAATGCTGCAAAAATAATTCAACACTGAAAAAAGATCTCCCTTTCCTGCCCTCCATACTCTGTTTAATGGCTTTGGTCCTCTGATACTACCTAAGTTCTCTGCTTTTGTCTCTTCCATCGCCACCCCCACCCCGGTGCACGCAGACGCACACACATCAGCACACTTCGAGCCCTATGACACTGTCTCACAGAACCACAGAATTAACCAGGTTGGAAAAGACCTCCAGGATCATCCAGTTATATCTACCACCTAACCCTTCTAATCAACTAAACCGTGGCACTAAGCACCTCATCCAGCCTCCTCTTAGACACCTCCAGGGATGGTGGCTCCACCACCTCTCCCAGCAGCCTGTTCCAATGGGCAATCACTCTTCCTGTGAAGAATTTCTTCCTAATGTCCAGCCTAAACCTGCCCTGCCACATTTTGAGACTATATCCACTTGTTCTGTCAACAGAACAAGATGGTTGATGTCTCAACCATCTTCCTTTTCTACTCCAACCCCCTTATGCCACCTATGTTTTTAACCCCAAGAAACTCCACTGCTGAACTGAGGCAAAGTCACCTCCATCATTTGCAAGGACGGGAAGAGGAAGTCTTGCACAGCTGGGAAGGGCCAGGGGAAAGAGAGGTGAAAGAGCTCTTTCCACATTCCCATGCTGCCCAAAACTAATGCCTGCTGTCTCTAACAAAGGCTGCAGTGCTGACAGGCAAGGGTTAAGTCGGCTGAGGACACACATTCTGACTGAACCTTGCAGTGCTTTTTTTCCTCTGCACCATGCAAGCTCCACAGAGGTGTGTAGCTGCCAGCCAGCTCTGCTGTGCTTTCCACTGCTGTTCCCTACACTGCAGATGTTCACCTGCCACTTTGCTCTAGGCCATCAGATCTGATAAATTCCTATTGCAAACAGAAGATAAGCTCCATGTTTAGCAAAGTGGGATGATACCAAGTCTGTTTTGATTTCTGCTACCCCAAGAATATGCATGATGCATATATCTCATGCTTATGCCAGCTGGACTCAGTTCTGCATTTTCCTGTTAGCTGAAGTGATTACCTTTGGGTTTGGCAGGGGAGTGGTGATGCTGTATTTACTTCAACAGGATTTAAACTCATGACCCCACTCAGCATCTTCAACATATATTGCTGTGAGCCACCTTGTTTTGAATGAGGATGTGGGAGTTGGCATGATTTTACCAGTAGTAGATGTGGGGGGGGGGAGTTAGATCAGCCTCCATATCCTTGACTCTTCCCTATCCCTTGGAGTTTTGGTCCCTGTAGGGGCCATCTGTTGCAAGGGAAGCAATGTCATGGTCCTGAGCAGCAGCACTCAGCCTGCACAGGTAGTGTGGATCCTGGGAAGCTACTGGTCTTGCCCAGCATCTCTTCCACAGCAGTTTGGGCAAGATGCTGACCTGGGACTATTGCCAATCAGCTTTCTGGGCACACCACTCTGCGCACTGGTCTGAAAGCTCTTTGCCCTGCAGGTGCAAGCTGTATTGAGGCCAGCCAGCCTCTTAGTGCTCCCTGGGCCATTTTTCCAGACACAGCTTACAAGTGTTGTCTGACTTTGCTACTGTTTGCCATTTTCACCCCATGGATTCAGCCCAACCTCTCCAAACAGATGTGCTCACTCTCTCTCCCCTTTTCTGCTTTGTCATTCACAGCCAACTCCTGGATGCTTCCTCTTTCATCCCTTTCCCCGGTGCAGTTTGCCAGGCCACCACCTCTTACCAGCTTTCATTTCTTGTCATCTGGACACTGTCCTTCATGTCTTCTGTAAATTCCTGGTGCTCTTCCATCTCTACCATCTCTCTTCTTTCTTCTGTCAATTCTGGTGGCAGCATCCTGGTGGTAGCACTTTTTCCTGGGAAGTGAAAACATATGGTTGCACAGGGTTTCAATCTCATGGCTCTTCCTTTTCTTTTTCATTCCTTTTTTCTCTTAGTTATCTTCTCCATCGACTTTCTTTCCATGTCATTTCATATTCATTACCCATGTTTTTAGAATTCACCAGCACCCTGCTATTCCCTCTGCAGATTTGCAAGCTTGGTTTGGTTTCTTTTCTTTTATTTTCCTCTTTTTTTTTTCTTTTTTTTCAGGCAGTGACCACTTTTCATCTTTGCAGGAACTATTCATCTCTCTGCAACACCTGTCATCTTTCATGCCCCAGCTTCTCATTTTACATCTGGTCTGCATTTGCATAGTCTAGTCCTCAGCTGGGTCTCCTGGTGCCTTTCATAGCTTCCCCCACATCATTTTTAATCTTTTCTGTACTGCTTCTCCTGTCCTTTTTATCCCAGAGGCAGAAGGGCCCTGTTAGCTAGTCCTGTTTCATAGGTAATTTTCTTTCAACATCAAAGAACTCCAGATTGCAATCACTGTTAAAATATAGTGCACAGCTCTCTAGGTCTTGGGGAGTTAACACTGGCAAAAGATCTATGCCCCAAGATTTCTTACTCAACTTTGGGTTTAGTGCAAATTAATTTTGTCTAGCCCAGAAATTTTGCTGCTCAGTTTATCTCTTTTTCCATGTCTGTACCTTTAGGTTGTCTTTGGAAAATCCTAACTTCCTTAAAAGCTTGCCCTGCCATTCTCAGTCACTCACCTTCGCCACTAAAATGCACACTGCAAGTATACTTCTTGTTCTAGGATTAAATAATTTGTCAAAATTCCTTATGGTGGAGCTCCCACAGCCTTCCCAAGCAGCCTGACCCCTGCCCCAACTGGCCTTGCTCTCTGCCCTTCCTTAACCCTCTTGCAATGCCAGCCTATTTCTCTTGTGCCCATACAGCGAGCATGGTGAACTATTCACTCCTTTCTCATTGAAGGAGAGATCCACTTTCAGCCTTTCTTTCTCTGGATGGAGCTGCTACAGGATTTCCAGTCTGTTTATATTTTTTTTGTAGCTCTGACCATTCTTGTGTTCTCTCCTCAGGTCCCCTCAGGTTCTCTTTCTGTGCTGGTTTACTCATACTTTTACCTAAATTAGTATCGTGTCAGAATGCAGCCGAAGCGTACAAAGGTTTCTGCTAAGCAAATACATGTTCCATGCTTAGTGTCCAAAGGAGATACTACTTCTGTATGGCAGAAGGAAATTATTCAAGAAATCACAATGTGGAAGTAAGTGTAAAGCCTCTGACAGAGGCAAAGTAGAAATACTAACCTTCTAACTTTTCCAAGTCATTGGAATCAGATTTTGAAAGACTGGGGTCAGACGAGTTCACTGGATGAGGCACTTAGTGCCACCGTCTAGTTGACTGGATAGGGCTGGGTGCTAGGTTGGACTGGATGATCTTGGAGCTCTCTTCCCACATGGTTGATTCTATGATTCCACTAACACACAACTCTTGCTTTACTGAAGAGAAGCATTTGCCTCTCCAGCAGTCTGCTCAATCCCTAGTTTACCAGCTCCCTAGTTTACTAGCTCCTTCCCCAGTTTACCTTGTTTTACTTACACTCTTCTGGATTGGAGAGGAAAACTCAGTGCTCAGTTCCGTGGTTTATATTAGGACTTACACAGCAGTGTGAATTCTTATTAGCACACACAGAAGCATTGGAAATACCTCTGACATCACATAGCACATGTTTCTTCCACTCACCTGTCATCCCCATGCACAGGCTATGTCACTTTTTCTTAACAACTCTTCCCTTAATTCCTTTGGTAGTGCCTTTGGGCTGAGAGCACCCTGTTTTGCTGCCAATTCCTTCAGTCTGCAAGAATTTACTTCTAAGCAGCTCATTTCATTCCTATCAACTGTTTGCCTTTCTCCCTAAACCAGCAAGGGTTAATCACATGGCTTTACCTTATCCCTCAGCATTTCATTCCTGTAATTTCCTGAAGACATATAAAGGGCCAAACACACAGAAGTTCAGTGCTGTGTTTCTATTTGCGATAAGAGAAGGGGATAAATCCACCTACAACTGGTGACCTTTTGGGATTTGCAGCATTAGATCACATTGGGAAGACTCTGACGGATGAAAAATAAACGTTAGGGGGGAAAGTAATATCTGGGATCCCTGGTGAAATGTTTGCAAGGGAAGATTTTACAGCAGCTATTTTACCCTTTGATTTATTCACCTTTTTTTTGCATCTATCCTCAGGCCAAAGTGCTTAAACCTTTCCATGAAAGAAAAAAAGAAATCCACATTTAGCCAGATTTTTCCTCTAATGAGATGCTGGCTACCTGGAGTAGGGTTTTTGTTTCTAGGTTCTAAAAGTCCTGTCTGACTTTTTTTTTTTTTTCCTGTGAAGAAGGTTGAAGCTAAAGTCAAACTGTGTAATTTCCTTACAGTAACTTGGTGGTTCTTGACAGTACTGTAAGAAATGAGGATGCCCCTAAGGGCAACACAGTAAAATTTGCTCTGAGTGATAGCTAAGACCTTCTGGAAGTGGGTGTCCATCCATAGACATGCACAGAGTGTTTGAAGGTCACCTTGTGAACTTCTGCACTGATGCTTATCACAAATCTCACCAGAGAGTTTTTCTACTTCTTAAAACTGGTCTAGACATCGATCTGAAAGAACTATAAATGCTGAGACACCACTTTTTAGGATAGCAAAATCCAAAAGGATAAGCAACACAGTTCTTTCAGCCAAGATTCCTTCATCTCTAACTTTGCTTCATGTTTGGCTCTCCAGTCATGCAAAACCTTCCTGAAACTTATGATGAAATTTACTGGGGGGGGGGGGGGGTAGGGTGANAAAACCGTCTTGAGTCTTAGGATGAAATTTTCTGGGGGGGGGGGGGAGTAGAGTGAAACTTTTAGGCTGGATGTTAGGAGGAAGTTTTTCACAGATAGAGTGATTTGCAATTGGAATGGGCTGCCCAGGGAGGTGGTGGAGTCGCCATCCCTGAAGGTGTTCAAGAAAAGCCTGGATAAGGCACTTAGTGCCATGGTCTGGTTGATTGGCCAGGGCTGGGTGCTAGGTTGGGCTGGATGATCTTGGAGGTCTCTTCCAACCTGTTTGATTCTATGATTCTTTGAACAGAAGGTGGTCTCCTTCTCTGCACAGTTGAAGTGGCGTTATATAGGCTTGGATGTGTCTGCCTAGACTTCAATAAAGCTTTTGACACCTTTTTCCACAGCATTCTTGTAGTGGTTTTGGAATTGCGACCACCACCACTAGATGAACCAGACTAACTCAACCAGCTGGAATCTAAGGAAAGAAGCTTTATATTTACAGCTTAGCATAATTTACAAGTGCACATATACAATATATTACAAACATTTACAACTATATACAGTAATACACAAGTTAAAAGTAATACAGAAATACAAGACCCCTCCCAGCATTCAGAGTGCCCAGGAGAGGCTCCCAACCACCCTTGCACCTTCTTTCCACCCTCTCCCTGTACTCAGCACTGCAGGACCAGCACAGTGATTATCTCCCTGTACTCAGCACTGGTGAGGCCACACCTTGAGTACTGGGTTCAGTTTGGGGACCCTCACTACCAGAAAGAGATTGAGGTGCTGGAGCATGTCCAGGCAAGGGCCATGAAGCTGGTGAAGGATCTAGAGCACAAATCTTATGAGAAGATTATGAGGGAACCAGGACTTTTCAGCCTGGGAAAAAGAAGCTCGGGACAGACCTTCTCACTCTCTACAGCTGCAGAAAGAAGGTTAAGGAGGTTGTAGCTTCCAGAGTTCTGCAGGCTTCTGGACCTCTGAATGCAAACAGGAACATTCCATAAGATACCTCTTACTCATTGATGTTTCAGAAGATAATCTTTACCTGTGAAAGGCTTGTGAACTTCAGAGCTTGTCACTGGGCTTTAGAGATGAGAGGCTTGCGTAAAACAGGGTGGATTTTACTCCCCATTAACCACCACCACCTTCTCAGTTCTCCCTGTGGGAGTAAGTTTTAAAAGGGAAAAAAAAAAAAAAAGCTTCTCTTTACTCTTTACCACATAATTCCCAGGATCTTCCACAGGGATCTGTGACTATAGTGAAAGCAGCCATCATGCCTGAGATCCTCAAGGCTGGTTAAAGAAACATTACATAAAGCTGCATTCAGTGACTTACAGAGCAGCTGAATAATTCTGCCTGTGCCAATACCCTGGGATCTGCAGAGGTAAAAGACAAATCCTCTGGCATGCCAGTGAGTGGAATTTGCCTTTAATCCTTAAATACAGGCTAGACGTTCAGTTTTCACTTTGGTCCTGCTGCTGAGATAGCAACCTGAATAGCTACGAAGAGCTTCTCCTAGGAGGTTTAACAGCAAGAACAGTCACTGAACTGGCCCAATCTTAAGAGTGGACTCAGCTAACACCTTTGGGGTGGGTTTACACAGGCTTCTTATCCAGGTCAGATAACTCTGTCCCTAGAGTTATAGAATCCAAGGATTATTTCAGTTGGAATCCAGTCCAACCATTCTCTAGCTTTGCCAGGGCTGGTGCCAAACCATGTCCCTCAGCACCACATCTCTGCCTCCTTGATCCAGGGATGGGGATTCAACTGCCTCCCTGGGCAGCCTGTGCCAGTTTTGGAGAACCCTTTCAGTCCAGAAGTTTCTTCTAATCTCCAACCCAAACCTCCCCTTGTGCAACTTGGGGCCATTTGGTCTTGTCCCATCACTTGCTAGTAGGGAGAAGAGATCAACCCCCACCTGGCTCCAGTCTCCTCTCAGGGAGCTATAGACAGACAAAATGTCTTCCCCTCAGCCTCCTTCTCTCCAGACTAAGCACCCCCGGTTCCCTCAGCTGCTCCTCGCCAGCCCTGTTCTCCAGACCCTTCATCAGCTTCCTTGCCCTTCTTTGGACCCACTCCAGCTCCTCAATGCCTTTCTTGCAGCGAGGGCCCCAAAACTGAGCCCAGGACTTAAGATGTGGCCTCTCCAATGCTGAGTACAGGACAATCCCTTCCCCAGTTCTGCTGGCCACATAATCGCCGATTCAGGCCAGGCTGCTGTTGGCTTTCTCGGCCACCTGAGCACATGCTGGCTCATCTTCAGCCGGCTGACAACCAGCAAGCCCGAGGTCTTTTTACCCACTGCTCCTGGAGCGTCCGTGAGGCCAGGCCGCGCAGCCCCCCGCGGGCGGCAGCCAGGGGCTGTAGGGCGAGGAGACAACATTAGGGGGAGCTCCGTCCCCTCCTGCCGGGTGCGAGGGGCCAGGCTCCGGGCCGGGCTCGGCTCTCGGACACCCCTGCGGCTCCTGCCCAAGCCCACGGGTGCCGGTGAGCACCACGGGCAGGCTGGCTGCAGGTATTTTCCTACTGACAAGCTGGCAGGCAGCTAACCCCATCCTTTAGACGGCCACTTACCCACTATGACTTGGTCATTGTGGACTCTCAGTCAGAAATGCCAGAAGGTTCATTTTGCCTCTAGGTTTTACACCCACAGGCTGATTAGCTGATTAAATCAATAATTTACTCACGAGAGCACAGAATCATAGAATGGTCTGGGCCGGAAGGGACCTCCAAAGCTCATCCAGTCCAATACCCCCCCCTGCAGTCAACAGGGACATCTTCTGCTAGATCAGGTTGCCCAGAGCCCTGCACAGCCTCACCTTGAATATCTCCAGGGATGGGGCCTCAACTACCTCCCAGGGCAACCTGTTCCAGTGTTCCACCACCCTCATGGTAGAGAGCTTGTTCCTAACATCCAATCTAAATCGTCTCCAGTTTGAAGCTGCTGCCCCTCGTCCTGTCACCACAGGCCTTTCTCTCCCCAGCAGGCTGGCAGGCTGCTATTAGGTCTCCCCAGAGCCTCCTTTTCTCCAGGCTGAACACCCCCAGCTCCCTCACCGTGTCTCTGTAGCAGAGGTGCTCCAACCCTCTGGTCATTTTTGTGGCCCTCCTCTGGACCTGCTCCATCAGGTCCATGTCCTTCCTATATTGAGGACTCCAGAGCTGGATGCAGCACTCTAGGTGAGGTCTCACCAGAGCAAAGTAGCAGCAACACCTCTGTGAATCTGCTGGCAACGCATCTTATGCTGCAGCCCAGGATGTGATTGGCATCATGCTCCCAGTTTGCAGTACCCATATGGTGAAAAGTTTGGGCAGTTTCCCTGCCATTTTTTAGGGCTTATAACCCAGGGAGTTTACCACAGTAATTATCCCAGAACGTTTATTCTTTTAATATAAGCTGTAATGTGCATCATTTAATTCCTAAATAAGCACTGCAGAAGAAACGGAGAAAAAAGTAATACAAAGATGCTGGTTCACAAGATATGGGATGGATTTGAGTTACAGAGGGTAAATGTTGGCAGGTAATGACAGAGTGGTTGTGAGGAAGGGCAAAGATGAGGACTCTAGGAGGGTGGAGGAGAGCAGGAGAGACTAAAAGACCACAAAATCTGTGTGACACTACCAGAGATCATCATTCTTCTTATTTTCCTTTCTCTTTCAGTGCTAGGATGTAAAGATCAACTGTAGGCTTACAGGAAAACCAAAATGCTTCATACTAAGTGGTCTCTTACCCATCTTAAAATACTTCCTGCCCTATGGAGTCCCCTGAAACAGCAGCAGTGGTAGCACAGCAGTCCACAGTTATGCCCTGCAGCACATTTTCTAGCACCTAAGACAAAAGGAGGAGGCTTTGTGTTCAGGTTCTGCCTGCACCATCTGCTGAGAGGAGACAGACAGGCTTGCAGAAGGCTGCCAGCTGGCTGGCCATTCCTCTTGTTTCAAATAAACATTCAACATGTTTTCAGTAAATTCTGAGTGATAAAAGTCTGCTTTTTCCTTTCTGCACTTCTCACTGGAGAGGGTGAGAGATGCTTTTTTTATTATTTAATTATCCACATCAGATTGAATGTATCTAATAAAAATAATGATGTCCATTATTAGGGTATCATGCGGCCAACGTCAGGAGGGTTACTAGCAATTTGAAGCAGGCTAAAGAATAAGATCACTGAAAGATTCTGTCCTGAGCCTGTACCTGAACTATTCCAAGGATGTGCCAGTAAAGGAAGTAATTTTAAACAGAGATTTTTCTTCCTAACTTTTCACTTACAGAAAGTGAGGAATGCAGACAGCTCTGGAGTGACACACAAACACTGCACAGTGGCACAAGATAACAAACGGATGCCATGTCCAGGTACAGGACACTGACAAGTATCGTGGTTTAATCACTGTACTTAGTGAAGACCCTGCAGCCAACACTAGGTAACTTCACCAGTTAAGGTCTCAGTTATAAGTCTAGAAGGATCACAGAACCACAGAAACATTCTGGTTGGAAAAGCCACTCAGGATCACCAAGCCCAGACAATATTCCTGCTCTACAACGTGCACCCTAAACCACAGCCCCAAGCACCACATCCAAATAAGTTTTAAACACATCCAGAGCTGGTGACTCCACCACCACCCTGGGCAGCACATTCCAATGCCTGACCACTCTTGATGGGAAAAAGAAAACAATTCCTACTGTCCAGTCTAACCCTACCCAGTGGCAGCTTGAGGCCATTCTCTCTTGTTCTATCACTAATTACCTGTGAGAAGAGACCAGCACCAACCTCTCCACAACCTCCTTTCAGTTAGCTGTAGACAGACATGAGGTCTCCCCTCAGCCTCCTCTGTTTCACACTAACCATCTCCAGTTCCCTCAGTCTCTCCTCACAAGATTTACTCTTCAGGCCCTTCACAGCTTCCTTGCCCTCCTCTGCACTGGCTCCAGCACCTCCACATCCCTCTTGTAATGAGGTGCCCAAAACTGAACACAACACTCAATGAGTGGCCTCATCAGAGCAGAGTTCAAGGGGACAATCACCTCCCTACTCCTGCTAGTCACAGCATTTCTAATCCAAGCCAGGATGCCATTGGCTTTCTTTGTCACCTGGGCACACTGCTAGCTCACATTGAGTTGCCTGTCAGCGATAATCATCCAGATGCCCAGGTTTGAAGTGAACAGGTTGGAGCAGGCAGCATGGAGGATCTAAAAGGAACACACACCTGCCCCACGCTGTCCCTCTCGGGAGGAATGCAGCACTGCAGCACCACTTCACAGGGGTTTTCACCTCAACATTTTCTAAATAAAATCAGGAGGAGCATCAAAGCTTCTGGAGCACCTGATCCTCCCTGCCTCTCTGCTTTAACGCTATGAGAAACTGCAAGCAGCTAAGTTGTCTAGGAGGAAATACCAAAGCATCAGCTATTGTCTGCTAACTGCTCACCTGAATACTCTTCCGTGTGCGACAGATGAGGTCATTTTCTCCTCTTTGACTCCCAGATAAGCAGTCCCAGACCCTTCACAGGGTACACACAGAGAGTTCCTCTAAAGCCACAGACTGTTCCCATATTAGGAACCTGTGCCTACGGCTATATCAGACACGCTGGAGGGCAAGGATGCCATCCAGAGGGACCTGGGCAGGCTGGAGAAGTGGGCACAAGCCAAACTCTTGAGGTTTGACAAGACCAAGCGCAAGGTCCTGCATCTGGGTCGAGGAAAACTCAAGCACAAATCCAGGGTGGGCAGAGACTGGCTGGAGAGCAGCCCTGAGGAGAGGAACTTGGGGGTGCTGGTGGATGAGAAGCTCAACATGAGCCAGCAGTGTGCACTTGCAGCCCAGAAAGCCAAGCAGAGCCTGGGCTGCAGCAGGGGAGGTGTGGCCAGCAGGGTAAGGGAGGTGATTCTCCCCCTCTGCTGTGCTCTGCTGAGACCCCACCTGGAGTACTGCATCCAGTTCTGGAGCCCCTGGGACAAGAGGGATGTGGAGATGCTGGAGTGTGTCCAGAGAAGTGCCACAAGGGTGCTCAGAGGGCTACAGCAGCTCTACTGTGAAGACAGACTCAAAGAGTTGGGGCTGTGCAGTCTGGAGAAGAGAAGGCTCCCAGGTGACCTTCTTGTGGCCTTCCAGTATCTGAAAGGGACCTACAAAAAAGCTGGGGAGGGACTTTTGAGGCTCTCGGGGAGTGACAGGACTAGGGGGAATGGAGCAAAGCTGGAGGTGGGGAGGTTCAGACTGAATGCGAGGAGGAAGTTGTCCAGCATCAGAGTGGTGAGAGTCTGGAATGGGTTGCCCAGGGAGGTGGTCAAGGCCCCATCCCTGGAGATGTTTACAGTCAGGCTGGATGCGGCTGTGGGCAGCCTGATTTAGGGTAGGGTGTCCCTGCCCATGGCAGGGGGGTTGAGACCAGATGATTCTTGTGTTCCCTTCCAACCCTGACTGATTCTATCATTCTACCTACCCACATCTACAGCTGAATCTTCATTTCAGATTCTTGATCTGTCTGGGAACTTTCTTTCATCTGCTTCTTTGCATCTTGCATAAAAGAACAGATTTATTTATTTATTTGCTTATTAATTTTCTTTTTAGGAGCCATGAGAGGTTTCATTGTACAACCTCAAGTGTCAGTACCGGGACTGTGTCAAAGGACTGAATGGTTTTTGGGTGGGAAAAGCCAGGTGGACAGACAAAGAGAGAAAATGTAGCGTTCGGAGGCCTGGGTATAAGTATTCATAGCAATAGCCTGATCCTTCAAACAAGCATTTGGGTCAATAACTTTTTCTTGGGCATGTTCTCTTCTCACCTCAGTAAGTTTGTGTAAAATTATTCACAGGCATAAACATTTACAGAACCTTTCCAGGGGTCATTTTGCATCGCTCAGTATTTTAAGCTCCTCTTCTTCTTAGGTGACATATATTGTTCACACATCAAGAAGCTAAATCAAAAGCGCTGCGATATTTCACTGGTTTAAAGAGAAATCGTTTGGCTCGAACCGTAGGACAGCTTCCTCCCCAGGAGGATGTGTCATTAAACCAACAACCAACCAACCAACGGTTCTGACATAGCCTTTCACCCTCCACCCACCCCAGAAATGTCCAAAATGTCATATTTAGCTCATTTCCTCCAAGGACAGAGACATAATGTAAGTGAGAGTACATAGAAGGTTTGTTAATTTACTGGCAGCACCAGCAGCCTGCCCAGCGAAGCAGGAAGGAAGCGGAGTTCATTTCAGCAGCAATTCCTACTGTAAGGGATGCTTCACAGGCTGAAATGTTCCGTGTGGCCATGAAAAAAGATGCATCCTTGTGCCACTAAAAACAAACTGGGAGATTATAAGACACAGAAGGATAAACAAAGAGAATTCCCTAAATAGCTTGAAAAGAATGAGGAAAACAATAAAGCGAAGGAAATTCCAACTGAAGGTGGTAACCACATCAGGCAGGGGCACAACAAATATAGCACACATCAATAAGCCGAGGCACGATGAAAGGTGAATTTCCTGGAGTGCATTCTGCACAACTCATATCCTGCTGCATTGCTTCCTGTCATTAATTACCCCATCTACATCCAAATAATATCAATCAGCCGATTGGTAGCACGAGCTAACGAGCAAAATTTCATACTCTGGGGTCAAGTTCCTTTTCCTTCATTTGTCTTCATTAGCGGCACCTCTCAAGGCTTTCCCAAAAATAGAAGGCAGTGAATTAGCCAAAGAGGTTTTAAAAGTCACGCTCAAGAGTGCTCAGAAATAAAAGAGCAGGATTGGCCCCAGAGCATGCAAGAAGAAATGGGAGTTGTGGTGATCAGTGAAGATACCAAAACTGTGTGTCGTGACAGCCTAATTACTGTCACCATCTGCACTCTTGACTGGGTGTGACATTTGCCTGGCACCTTGGAGCTGAAGGATGTACAAATGCTTTCCACTGTACTGCCTGGTCTTTAAACTGTAAAGCATAATGACTTTCCTTCTCTGGTTACTCCTGTTCAGGACGTTGCACTCACAGAGTTGCCCTTCACAACATCCTGTCCCTTCTTCCCGCTCTGCTTCAACTGGGCGTAGCTCTTTTCTTCCCAAGGACAAAGCAGAAAAATCACCCACCAGTGGTATAACAGAATGACAGAATGGTTTGGGTTGGAAATAGAATGACAGAATGGTTTGGGTTGGAAAAGACCTTAAACATATCTAGTTCCACTCCTCTGCCACGGGCACAGACACCTTCCAAAGCTGGAGGTGGGGAGGTTCAGACTGGACATGAGGAGGAAGTTGTTCAGCATCAGAGTGGTGAGAGCCTGGAATGGGTTGCCCAGAGAGGTGGTGGAGGCCCTGTGCCTGGAGGTGTTTAACACCAGGCTGGATGAGGCTCTGGACAGTCTGCTTTAGGGTAGGATGTCTTTGCCCATGGCAGGGCTGTTGGAACTGGATGATCCTTGGGGTCTCTTCCAACCCTGACTGATTCTATGATTCACTAAACCAGGCTGCTCAAAGCCCCATCCAACCTGGCCTTAAACACTTCCAGGGAGGGGGCATCCACAAGCATCTGCACAGAAATAAGGAAACTAAAGCAGCCATTGCCAGTCACACAAAAGTTCTGCTTCTCTGCACCCCTTCCAGTCTCCTCCATCTTTGTTGCCCCTGCAGAAGCCATACACACCAAAACTCCTCTGCAGAATCCAGATCCCTTAAAAAATTATTTATGGGCAGGAGCACAGAGGCAAACAGAAAAATGGGATGTTTCTGTGCTTCTTCTCCCAGAACATCTCATTGGCTTACATAAATTCTGCTTATAATCTGCTGGTGAAAAGGAGAAGGCAGCATCTCAGGAAGCCCTTCTTTATCAGTAGCCAGAGTCACCTTGAAACCCCTGCCATTGACTCACAGTTAGAAGGCCAGAAGCATCTCAGCATCACTGAGGCAGCACGAGGTGGAATTGTTTGGAGATTAAATGTGCACCTAGCAGGTCTCTGCACAGGGGCAGAGGCTGCTGTGACCACCTACAGAGGGATCTCAGACACCTCTCTCATGAGAACAGATCTCTCTGTGCTGATCCTGGTCTGTTTGGCACTGACACAGAGTCTGTTCATTAAAAAAGGCAAGGTGATAAATGACAAAAGCTGCTCTTCCGCTGCAGCAGGGCAATATTTAACTGGAGGGATACAAACCGGAGCTCCAAGGACCAAGCGGTGTCACAGACACACAATCAAGCCCACCCTTTACCGTGGTGCTGCCTACACATACATAAAGGGACAGGAACAGGAAAAAGAAATAAATTTGAGCTGATTGAGTTGAGATGTCTTAGTGGTGTGGAGGTTCACTGCATCAGTGAAATTCAAACCAGTGCT
The DNA here is from genome assembly GCA_013400475.1 of Tricholaema leucomelas. Lineage (NCBI taxonomy): Eukaryota > Metazoa > Chordata > Aves > Piciformes > Lybiidae > Tricholaema lacrymosa > Tricholaema leucomelas. The sequence goes on from WAAF01005428.1 coordinate 210,243, forward strand.
GTAGTTTGAGATCTCCAGCCTGCTGAAGGCAGAGGGCACTTGCAGGGGTCAGACTGAGGTGGTGAGGCATGATTCCCCTAACCAGTCCCCTCTCAGGATGCTTTGCTGGCTGACTTTGGCCAAGGACCTGCTGCATCTTCTGCTTGCTCTTTAAGACAGGACCATTAGTAAAAAACATCCCAATAATCCATAAGCCCTACAGGGAGAGGCTGATGGATCTAGGGTGTGTGGCCTGGAGAAGAGGAGGCTCAGGGCAGAGCTCATTGCTGTCTGCAGCTACTTGAAGGGAGGCTGTAGCCAGGTGGGGTTGGGCTCTTCTCCCAGGCAACCAGCAACAGAACAAGAGGACACAGCCTCAAGCTGCACCAGGTACCACTGCAACACCAGGACCTGGAGGAAGGCAATCCTCCTTCAAGGAATAGGAATGTCTGGAAAGTTCACCTGAGCACTTCCCTGTCTGACCTGGCTGGAAGAAAGGCTTGGTTTGGTCTTTTTTAAGCTTATAAGAAGTGTTAGCTAATGGAGCTGGGTGGATATTTAATAGATGAAATAGGAAAATTAATTTACTTAATGTTATCATCAATTTGCTTGCAAAAGCTTGAGAGAATTACAAGGCCAGACTCTAGGTGGAGAATTATTTCTGTGAGCAAACAGATGCTGAGCCACAAGACTGAGCCTTGGAAGATTAGCCTAGGTCTCTTAAAGCAGGCTGAGGCTTGTTTTGAAGAAGTCTTCCAAACATAATTTGAACAATTAGCTCACCTCTGGTATTTCTAGATCCCTAGACAGTCCCTCTGAAAGGAAAAAAAAATGACCAGTGTGCTGGCTTGAGACTAACTGAAATACTGCACTGAGACAAATTAAATCCTTAGCTGGGAAAAGAAAGAAGAAAACCAACATGTGCCCTGTAGGATCACCATTCTTCTGCTAGTCAAAATGGCTGAGAGCAGCCCTGAGGAGAAGGACCTGGGGGTCTGGGTTGATGAAAAGCTCAACATGAGCCTGCAGTGTGCACATGCAGCCCAGACAGCAACCCTGTGCTGGGCTGCAGCAAGAGCAGTGTGGGCAGCAGGGCAAGGGAGGGCATTCTGCCCCTTGGCTCTGCTCTCCTCAGACCCCACCTGGAGTCCTGTGTGCAGTTCTGGAGCCCCCAGCACAGGAGGCACATGGAACTGTTGGAGCCAGTCCAGAGGAGGCCATGAAGATGCTCAGGGCTGGAGCACCTCTGCTATGAGGACAGGCTATGAGAGTGGGGGCTCTTTAGTCTGCAGAAGAGAAGGCTTCAAGGAGACCTTGTAGTAGCCTTCAAGTATCTGAAGGGGCCTACAGAAGGGCTGAGGAGGGCCTACTGACAAGGTCTTGTAATGACAGGATGAGGAGGAATGGGTTTAAGCTGGCAGAGGGGAGGTTTAAACTGGATGTTAGGAGGAAGTTCTTTACAGTGAGGGTGGTAAGACACTGGCACAGGTTGCCCAGGGAGGTTGTGGCTGCTCCCTCCCTGGAGGTGTTCAAGGCCAGGCTAGATGAGACCAACCTGCTCTAGTGGGAGGTGTCCCTGCCTACGGCAGGGGGTTGGAGCTGGATGATCTTTGAGGTCCCTTCCAACCTAAACCATTCTATGGTTCCATGAAAACATAGCTAAGGCAGGCACTTCTCAGACACTGCTCAGCTCTCACCATGGGCTGTGCCTTCTTTCTGGCGATCTGCTCTCTGGCTGACTCTGCCTTTAGCTCTCTAATCCACCTAACTGCTTTTTCCTCTAACCTCCTTGTTGTCTCTTTTTGACATATCACCTCAGATGAACAGGTTTATATATACATGGGTTGATCTGGTTATTTCTGAAGGGAGGGAAAGAGGGTTTGGGTCAGGAGCCCTGCTGGGGACTTTGTATCTGGGAGGGGTACTGTGTTTCTGTGTTACTTTTAATTTGTATATAACTGCATACATTTGTGTATATATGCTTGTATATTGTGCTAAGCTGTAAATACAGCTTCATTCCTTAATTTCTAGCTCAGCTGAGTCTATTCTGGGTGACTTTCTCAAGTAGGGGGGGTAGGTAACTCCCAAACCATCACAACCAGCCAGTATTTAAGCCCTAAGGAGAAGCCAGCTTAGCAACACTGTGACTGCCATTAATAAGACAGCTCTTACTGCTGCTGGTTTTCAGTAGAACTGTGCTAGTTTGAGCCTAGCTAGCATGTTTGGGTGAGAAGAACTAGATGATAGGCTGTGAAATGAAAACAATGGTGAGGTCTACTTCCCTCACAGTCTTGCTGGGATGTGTAAAGAAGAAAGGCAAAACAAAGATTAGGTCACTTGCTTCTTCTCTTCACTGGGGAGCTTTGCCTGCTGGGGAGAAGCTGAGGCTGCTGGCTGGACTCCATCTTGCTTTCTAACCTCA
>WAAF01005428.1:212727-312473 GCA_013400475.1 Tricholaema leucomelas
TGGTTGGAGGGTGTGGGGGTCCCCCCCCCCCTCCCCCCCCCACTTTTAGAAATCACCCAGACCAGACTCAAGAACATAGACAGAATTGTGCAGCCAAAGCTGATCAAAGGGATAGAAAGTAGATTTGTATACCTACTGTCCATGTACCGTGGCCAGCCCCTTGTGCTGGCAGGTTGACAGGAATGGAATCATAGAACTGTTTCAGTTGAAAAAGACCTCCAAGATCAGCCAGTCCACAGTGATCATTTTGGAAATCTGTCTATAAGCAGTTTATAAATTCCAGTTAAAGACTTCTACTGCAAACTCTCAGTATGCAACAACTACATATTAAATGGCAAGCTTCACTTTGTGAGGCTACTCTGCCTTTCCTGCCACTGTCTACAGTTTTGGGGTGTAGATGTCAGCACTGATGCCAAAAAGCAAGTTGTGGACTCGGTAGAGTGGGGTTTAATGGTTGAACTCAATGATCTTGAAGGCCATTCCCAACCTAAACAATTCTGTGATTATAATTTTCAAGATTTGCTAAAGCTCACTTTGAGTCCTACCCAAAGAGAAACTTTTTTTCATCAAAAAAGGTAGCCAGATGAGGAAATCCTGCCAGAGCAGGATCACCTCTACCAGATCACACAAGAACACATCCAGGTGGGTTTTGAACACCTCCAGAGAGGGAGACTCAACAACCCCCTTGGACAGCCTGTCCCAGTGTTCTGTCACCCTCAGAGAGAATAGAATCACAGAGTTGGTTTGGTTGGAAAAGACCTTTAAGAGCATTGAATCCAACCATTACCTAACTGAACCAAACCTGGTGCTAACCCATGTCCCTCAGCACCACATCTTGCTTGGGTAGAAATCGGGTTGGTTAGGTTGCATGAGTGGTATTGTACAAAACAGAGCCGAACCAGATACCTCTTTTCCCCCTCTCTCCTGGAGTGTGCCTACGAGGTACCCCAAGCACCCAGCTTCCAGGCCCCACGTGCAGCTGGGTGTCCTGTCAGCTGCTGACAGTGGTGTTCCCTTCCTTTGAAGTGGGGCTAGTTGCTGGCAACATTGGAGCTGATTCAAGCTCTTCACGATATCAGCTGACTAATCGAGACAACAGAAACACTGATCAGCAGGAACCAGCACATCATGAATATTCAGGAAGCCCTAAAGCAAAATTTCTCTCATAAATGACACCCCCTCTTTCATGACGTCTGGAAGTGTCTCATTCATGAGTCCTGAGCTACCAGCTTCCCCTCCAGCCTCCTGGCACGGCAGAGGCTGTTCCTGAGCGTGCTCAGGAAACGTGCTGAAAACACTCACAAAAGAACAGGGATTTGTCATGCACTGATCGCCCATCCCGGCAGAAAGCAAGGACCTCACTCGGAGACAAGGCTAAGGGCATGGAGAATAAATCTAATGAGGAGCAACTGAAGGAGCTGGGGATAGGTAGTTTGAGAAAGAGGAGGCTGAGGGGAGACCTCATGTCTGTCTACAGCTGACTGAAAGGAGGCTGTGGAGAGGTTGGTGCTGCTCTCTTCTCACAGGTAATTAGTGATGAAACAAGAGGGAATAGCCTGAAGCTGCCACTGGGTAGGGTTAGACTGGGCAGTAGGGAAAAAAAAAAAAGAAATCTTTTCCCAGCAAGAATGGTCAGGCATTGGAATGTGCTGCCCAGGGTGCTGGTGGAGTCACAGACCCTGGATGTGTTTAAAAGTTGTGTGGATGTGGTGCTTGGGGAGGTGGTTGGACTTGGTGATCCTGAGGGTCTTTTCCAACCTGAATGTTTCCGTGACTCTGTGATGTTTTTATAGGGAAAAAACCATTCACTGGAACAACCTTCCCAAGGGTGTAGTAGAATCCCTGTTACTGAAGATTTTCAAATGGGCCAGCCAGAGAGTGCTAGATAATGGGAACCCTTTCCCACAAAAATTGGGACAGATAATCTTTCAAGGTCCCTCCCAATCCAGACTCTTTTGCATACAGGTCTTCGAGAACTGGGGTTGTTCAGCCTTCAGCAGGGGAGACTGAGGGGAGACCTCATAGCCCTCCACAACTACCTCAAAGGAGGTTGGAGCCAGGTGCAGGTCAGTCTCTTCTCACATGCAGCAAGTGACTGGGTGAGAGAATGGCCTCGAGTTGTGCCAGGGCAGGTTCGGGTTGGATATCGGCAAAAATGCCTTCCCAGGAAAGGTTACCAGCACTGGCTGCCCAGGGAGGTGCTGGAGGCACTAGTCCTGGGGGTATTTGAAAGGTGCAGGACTGTGCTTCTTAGGGACATGCTTTAGTGGTAGTGGCTTAGCAGTGGTGGTGGGGTTGTGAGCTCTAGGTGAGCACTTGGACTTGATGATCACAAAGGTCTCTCCCAACCCTGACAGTTCTTTGCTTCCCTGATTCTGTAATAAAAGTGCATGTGAGCTCCCGAAAATACAAAGCAGGTAATCATGTCCTGCAGATCCGTTTCTCTGTTGGCTTCCACCAACTGTATCTCTTAGTCTCCCTCTCTGGAGACTTTCAAGCCCTGTCTGGATGTGTTCCTGTGCCACCTGAGCTAGATTCTCTGGTCCTGCTCTGGCAGGAGGGTTAGACTCAGTCTATGGAGGTGCCTTCCAACCCCTAACATCCTGTGATCTGAATCTGCTGCAGCCTGGTAAAGTGGGCAGGGGCAGCCTCAGAGTGCCCCATGACACAGTATTTCTCTTTCAGAGACAGCAGCAGTGGCCAGGACTTTGCAGGAGCCAAGAGTTTTGCAGCACACCGCCACTCCAGCCCCATGCAGAGCAGCTCCAGCAGCAGGCAGAGGGGTGACAGTTTCAAGGCTGAAGTCCTTTTCCCTCACTGTGGGATGAGATACAGGTAGCTTGGCATATTCCTGTGTAGAGACAAACCTAACTGGACTCATTAAAGCAGCATTTGCATACATTAGCATCGCTGCTGACACAGAGCAGCGTTAGGATTATGTAACTGTCCCCATTCAGAAGGGGCCATCAGTCAGCCACCTCTGGAGCTGGCAGCAGGCAGTTTGTTGGTGCATTGACGACTACAGCCTCCTCTCCATGCCACTGGTTTGACAAGCATGATTGTACCAGCCAGGAGACTTCACTACCTGTCACCATGATGACACATTAAAAGGGAAATCTGTCTCCACTTGTGTGTGTAAATTAAAAAGAGTCTCAGCAGCTTCTTCTCTACATTCTGAGCAAAGTGGATATACATTTTCTGCTAGGCTTTTTGTCTGGTTTCATAAATCACAGCAGAAGCTGTGAGCCCTTTCATATATAACTTCCATCACATGTTGGAGCAAACTGTCTTACATTGCTCATTCACAGCTCCTTGTGATGTTTAGCAAATTGCAAGCTCTGCATCACAGTCACTGAGCAGTTGGTGTATTCTAAATCAGAAGACTTCTTAGAACCATAGAATCATGCAGGTTGCAAGAGACCTTTAACATCAGAGAGTCCACTCATTAACCCAGCACTGCCAAGTCCCTCAGTACCACATCTACACATCTTTTAAGTACCTCCAGGGACAGGGACTCCACCACTCCCCTGGGCAGCCTGTTCCAGTGGTTGACAACGCTTTGGCTGAGTAACATTTCTCTAATCTCCAACCTAAACCTGCACTGATGCAACCTGAGGCCATTTCCCCTTGTCCTAGCTCTTGTCACTTGGGAGAAAGGACCAACTCCCACCTCCCTCCACCCTTCCTTCAGTGAGATGGAGAGAGCAATGTGGCCTCTCCTCAGCCTTCTCCATAGTAGACAGACTCAGTTCCCTCAGCTGCTCCTCACCAGACTTGTTCATCAGCTTTGTTGCCCTTCTATGGACTCACTCGAGCACCTCAATGTCCTTCTTGTAGTGAGGAGCTTGATGCAATTTGAGCAAATACTCTGATTTCTAAAGGACTTCAATGCATTCTCCCCCCTGCCTCCCTGTTTTTTCTTTCACTAGAAAATGAACATACAGGTTTGACACTCCTGGGGACCTGATCTCAGCCCTGACAGTGATACAATCCCCTGTGTGCCCACATGAGGTCAATTCTGCTGATGGAAGAAGCAGGAGAAGATTTCTGAAGTAGAAATTATTATCACTCTTTGATACAGACTTTGCCTTTACAAATAAGACAAATAATTTCTCCCCCTCTTTCAGTAAAACTATGCATTTGGTACAGGAATGTGTCTCATCAGTAAAAAGTTGTCAACCTGGGAGGTGCACTCCTGCCACACAAGTGTCCTCGCAGATAGAACACCACAGATCAAGAGCAAAGCCAGGGCTTGAAAGAGATGCATCTGCCTGCTGCACCAGAGGACTTTGCTGATGATTAGGGTCCAGCAAGCCTGCAGACACAAATCAGTGGCAGCCACAGAAAGCAAGTGCTGAGGGGTCCTCCCGAGAAGCTGGGGATAAGGATATTTGTGACAGTCTGTGATGGGTGCAAAGCAGCCCCTGCTGGCAGCCTCATTACGGATAGAACTTGTGATGGGGAAATAATGGGGAAGGTGGTGAGATGCTGTCAAACCTCTGTCACAGCAAAAGCCAAATGTCATTTCCAAGGCAATGCTACAGTATGAAGCAGGCACTGAGAAAGAGCACATTAGGCAAAGGAGGCATGAGAGGGACAGTTTGGCAGCAATTCAGTTACCCACTGCCAATTTTTCTGGAGGAAAAGTTGTTTTGCTGTTTGATCTGAAACACTGGCAAAGGAACCTGGGAACTACAGCCCAAACTCAGAACTCAGACTGAAGAAGTCTACCAGTTGGACTGCAATACAAGGTGACTGTATACTCCTTGCTAGGAGAGGTTGGGGTAATGGGTTTAAACTGGCAGAGGGATAATTTCAACTCGATGTTAGGAAGAAGTTCTTTACAGTGAGAGTGGCGAGACACTGGAATGGGTTGCCCAAGGAGGTTGTGGCTGCTCAATCCCTGGAGGTGTTCAAGGCCAGGTTGGATGAGGCCTTGAGCAAGCTGCTCTAGAGTGGGAGGTGTCCCTGCCTATGGCAGGAGATTGGAACTGGATGAGCTTTGAGGTCCCCTCCAACCTAAACCATTCTATGATTCTTTCTGCAGCTCTATGAGGCTCAAAGATAAAACAGAGATGCTCTCACAGTCCCTGTCAGGATACCTCTTTCAACAAGAAGAGTCCAGTGGTTCCCTGTCCCACTTGAGCTCGGGAGCTCAGAGTGGCACACAATCCTCCGGCAGAGTGGAGGCCCCGTAGGGAGAGCAAAAACATCTTCACTCCAGAACCCACTGCTTGGAGAATCATATTCAGGGGTGCTAAAGAGAGGTAGTACCTCAGCTGCTGTCACTGCCGTGACACTTTTTAACCCCTTGCTTCCTTCAGCTGCTGCTCCCCCCTGCTGCTGCTAACATGCATGCTAGAGGGGTTTGAGCAGCTGGAGGCATCTCAGCAGGGCAGGCAGGACTGGGGTGCCCATCAGGAGGAGAGCAGTGCTCTTCCTCTCGCTGCAGGGAGCTCTTACTGTGAGCAGATTCCTCGGGGAAGCAGAAATCTGAAGGCACAAGGAGGGTTTGTGCAATCACCAGGCAGTGTTGGATGCATCTGATAAAGAAATCGAGATGGTGCAGCTGCAGGCATGCCCCTGCGGGGGGGGGGGTGGTACTCAGTGTTCCTGATGCAGAAACGGTCCAGGCACAAACACTGCCCGACAAGAAGAGACAGGAGCAAGCACACCATTCCCTGCGTGTCTGTGTCTGCAAAGGAAACAGCTGGATAAAACTCTGCAGGCTTGAGTCAGCAGCTGCTGCTCCCACTGAGAGCTCCTGGCTGCAGACAGAGGTCATGTAGATGTTTACATGCAGCACTTTAAATCGGTTCCTCTGACTCATCAGAACACAAATATTTCCCTCACTCAATGTAGGCAAATAAAGATCACCTGTGGGACTGCAGCCATTTAACTACTGCTGCCTTGTAAATATCAATAATTAAACAGTAACCATTCTGAAGATCAGAGGAGAAGACAACAGGCTGAAAATTTCCCTATGATGACTCTGATTACCTCTTAAAAGAGCAAACCCCGCGAGGTCCTGTGTTTTCCATAACCTAGCATCTCTCTGGCTCTCCAAGGTTAAACCAACTGCCACTTCTACCATTCACCTAAGATGACAACAACAACAAAAACCTCATGAAATGGCACTTCCATTTATGCTCTCTCCTGCTTTACCCTGTCACATTTCTCTGCAGAGGCAGAGCACAAGAGGAGTGCAGAGGAGTCTGTCTGCCCTTTGCACTGTAGGAAGAACCAAATGCTGCTCTTTGCAGCCCTGCAGAAAGCCAGCCTGGCTCTCCAGCACACAGGTTATGTTTGAAAGAACTGGGGTGAAAAATGTCAGCTCTAAGCCAAGCAAACAGTCTGTGGTGTTTATTAAAATGATGGCAAGGCTAACTGTCCACATTTAGCCTTCATCTGGGGCTAAACTACAGCAGCAGCTCTATCACCCAACAAACCCTCCCCAGCAGAGAAGGCAAATAGGAAAAAAGCAGAGAAGAGCCACAGGTTGGAATGAAAATGGAGTCAATGAAACAGTAAAACTAATACCAATAGAAAACACATAAAGTCATACTCAGCCCAGCAAACACACGATGGTCACAACTACCAGGACAGCAGTCCTCAGCAGGAAGCTGCCCTCTCCTCCAGCTCTCCCCTTCACATTGAGTGTGATGCTGATGGTCTGGGACACACCTGTGGCAAACTCAGCTCAGCTGTCCCAGCTAACTCCGAGGTGTTGATGGCCTGCATCCCATAGCTAGCCTGGAATTCTGTTCCAGCAAAACGAGGACACCACCCCATAACTGAGAGCTGCAGTTATGGCTGTAATACTGGTTGTTTCAGAAGGCAGAAGGAGAATGGTCCTGAAACACAAAACCAGGCAGGCCACCATTTCACAGAATCACAGAATTAACCACGTTGGAAAGGACTTTCAAGATCATGGAGTCCAACCTATCACTTAACACCTTCTAATTCACTAAACCATGGCACCAAGTGCCTCATTCAGCCTCCTTTTAAACACCTCCAGGGACGATGACTCCACCACCTCCCCGGGCAGCCCATTCCAATGCCAATCACTCTTGCTGTGAAGAGCTTCTTCCTAACATCCAGCCTGAACCTGCCCTGGTGCAGCTTGAGGCTGTGTCTTCTCGTTCTGTCACTACGTGCCTGGGAGAAGAGACTGACTCCACCTGTCTACAACCTCCCTTCAGGTAGTTGTAGAGAGCAATAAGCTCTCCCCTAAGCCTTCTCTTCTCTGGGCAAGTTGGGCTGTATCTGTCTGAAACGAGCTAGCAAAACTATCCCACTTGGGAGGGCAGTAGATACTCCCATTAGACAAATCATCATCAAAGCTGTTGTCTTTCTTAACAGGAGCAGGCACTGCAGGTCCAGGCCTCTGTCTTCCCCAGGGAAGTCCTGCACACTGCATAGGCGAACCAGACCACCACTGCATGGAGACTTGTACCTGTGCATCCCCGTTGGCTTACATGTGCTAGAATAACATGGTGGCAACTGATAAATATCCCCAAGATGTTTGGAAGGATGATGGAGAGAAAAGAGCTTGTGGGAAGTGGAGTGAAAGGGAAAGAAGGAAAAGAAGAGGAGGCAAAGGGCTGGTCTGTTTAACTGCTCCCAAAATAGAATCATAGGATCATGGAATGGTTTAGGTTAGAAGGGACCTCAAAGATCATCCAGCTCCAACCCCCTGCCATAGGCAGGGACACCTCCCACCAGAACAGGTCACTCAAGGCCTCATCCAACCTGGCCTTGAACACCTCCAGGGAGATTGTGGATCACAGAATCACCAAATGTGATCTTTGATTGAATGTGACTCAGTGATTCTGTGCTCTCTGGGCAACCTGTGCCTGTGTCTCACCACCCTCACTGGAAAGAAATTCTTCTTAACATTTAAATGAAGATATCTTGGAGCTACATCTTTAAAGTAACGACTTCAGGGGGTGCAGACATCCCTTTCACATGTGCTGCATCAATTCCAGGAAAGCTGGTGAGGTTCTCTGAGAAAGCAGGTGGCTCTGCTCCATCCTGCTCTTTGGAAGTACTTAATGAGATCATTTCATCCGGGAAACAACCAAAGAGCCCACACTGCATGGCAGCCGCAGAAGGAATGAGCAGTCTGAGGGTGAAGGGCATTCAAGGTTTCAAAACCACATCCTCAGTCAGCTCACCGTGATGTAGTCAGCCTGCAACAGCCCTTGTCAGCTATGAAGACAGAGTGACTGGTTTGTCAGTGGGCAGGTGAAGGAATCATAGAATCACAGAATGCCAGGGGCTGGAAGGGACCTCGAAAGCTCATCTGCTCCAGCTGCCCTGCCAGAGCAGGATCACTGAGAGCAGATCACATAAGAGCACATCCTGATGGTTCCTGAATATCTCCAGAGAGGGAGGATCCACAACCTCCTTGGGCAGCCTGTTCCAGTGCTCTGTCACCCTGACAGTGAAAAAGTTCTTCCTCAGGTTCACATGGAACCTCCTATGCCTCGGCTTCCACTCCTTGTCTCATCACTGGCCATGACCCAGCAGAGCCTGGCTCCAGCCTCCTGGTACTCACTTCCTACATATTTACAAACATGAATGAAGTCACCCCTTAGTCACCTCCTCTCCAAGCTAAAAAGCCCCAGCTGCCTCAGGCTCTCCTCATAAGGAAAGATCACCTCAGTCCTGAAGAGAAAGCAGTGAACCTTTGTCTGCAATGCTGCCTGCTCTCTGACAGGGAGAAAGTAGATCTCACTGCTGAGCTTGTCAGGTGATTACTTCAGGTTAATTGAAGGCAGGAAATCTGGAAAACACTTAGGAGTGTGGTGGGCTGTGAGTGCACAGTGGTACCCCAGCAATGCCCCTCCTGTCCAACAGGAGCCACCTGAGCAATGGCTGCACTGCAGAGGTGTGAAAGCCAAGCAGAGACCTCCCAATTCTCTTTAAGTTCAGGCAATATCAGGCAGCACTTGTCATGCCTGCAGTGCTAGGAGAGCTGCTCTTCCAGCTGCTCAGCTTTTGATGCCCTTAAAGGAGCAGCCTGTCTGTCTCCTCAGCCTGGCAGCACTTCTCCAGCCCATCTCCCAGGCTCACGGGAAGCTAGGTGGAGTTCAAACCCTGGTCATAATTCATTGCTTCCTACTCAGACATGAGAGAGTGCCAGTGCTGGTAAAGCAAGCCCAAATTCAGCTGCTGGATTTACAGCCTCTCCTGGGGTCAGTCTTGGGCCAGCCAGGAGAGAAGGGCAAACGCCCTCCACTGGCATGCCTTAGTAGATGACTGATGCCACAGCAGTACTCCCGATACAGCCCTCATAGCCCTCTCTGTTGTCAGCTCTGCAGCTGGTGGGGCTTGGAGAGCAGATTTCTGTCCTCAGCTAAAGCTTTTTCTGGCTGATCAGAAGCACTCATCCAGGGCCCACTGGAACTTGAGGTGGGAAGTGTGTCTCTGAGGCACTTCCCTGAGCACAAGATCCTGGGTTTGATAGAAGAGCTTAAATACAGTAGCTGTTTGCCACTGAGCCTCAGAAGACCAAGATAACAGAAATACCAACTGCCTAGGTCAGGGTCTAGGTTGTTGTGTGCAGTGGGAGAGTAATTTATTAGTTTCTGTTGAGGGTAATTCCTTTGATTGCTATAGAGATACTGCAGGATTTACACCCACTTGAGGACAAGTAAGTTTAGAAATGCTGAATGTTTGAGAACACTTTACTGGAGACAGAGAAGCTCTCCTTAAGGTGGAGAAGGACAGAGACCTAGTACAGGCAGCCAGGTCACTAAGTCACATTCCTTGCTGTCAGACAGCAAGGATCATGTCATCTCATCCAGACACCAGCAACCTTTCCCTGGCAAAATCACAAAACATTTGCTCTGGGTGGCTTGAAGGGCTCCATGGGCTGCAGGAGGCTATCTGCTCCTCTGTTAACCTCCATGGGCTGCAGGTGGCTATCTGCTCCTCTGTTAACCTCCATGGGCTGCAGGTGGCTATCTGCTCCTTTGTTAACCTCCATGGGCTGCAGGAGGCTATCTGCTCCTCTGTTAACCTCCATGGGCTGCAGGAGGCTATCTGCTCCTCTGTTAACCTCCCTGGGCTGCAGGTGGCTATCTGCTCCTCTGTTAACCTCCATGGGCTGCAGGTGGCTATCTGCTCCTCTGTTAACCTCCATGGGCTGCAGGAGGACAGTCTGCTTCACCATGATCTTCACCTTGGGCTGCAGGGGAATCTCTGCTCTGCTGCCTGGAGCATCTCCTCCTCCACTGACCCTGGTGTCTGCAGAGTTGTTGCTGTTATATTTTGTCACTCCTCTTTCTGGCTGCAGTTGCTGTTGCACAGCAACTTTTACCCCTTTTTTGTTACCACAGAAGCACTACCACCACCACTGCTTGGCTCAGACATGGCCAGTAATGGGTCCATCTTGAAGCCAGCTGGCATGAGCGCTATCATCAGAGACAGGGGAAGCTTCTAGCAGCTCCTCACAGAAGCTACTGTAGCCCCTTCCTACCAAAACCTTTCCACACATCCCCGAGACTGCTGATGGAGCTCAGCAAGGAGCCAAGCAGTCAACCCTCAGATGGCAGAGCATCCTTGCTCTCCAGCCTATGCTTAAAAGGATCTCCCTAATAAAATTGCCCTGGTGTAAAAGGGAAGAGAGTAGGAGCCAAAGGAAGGTCAAGATGGGGCATGTGGCCCTGCATAATGCCTGAGGCTGCTTTTCTTTCTGCCTGTCACTAGAGTTAGATAATGGCTGAACTCTTAGAGGTCCTTTCCAACCAAAATGATTCTATGATTCTATCTAGAAGACACCTAGATTAGAACCACATGGAAGAGCCTGCCTCTTCAAGAACAGCATCGTGGTAAAGACCTCCTTGAAGGCGTGCAGTGACTCCTTTCCCATAAGGTCTCCCCGTGTCATGGTGCCCAAGGGGAGAATGCTGCTGTTACAGCAGGCTGCTGCAAACTGGTCAGCTTCACTGGGGAGCACCAAAGGCTGGCACAAGTTTTTGCTCTGTTCTGCAAAGCTCCCCAAAATACTGAAGGACATTCTCCAAAGTCCTTTCTTCCAGCATGTTGTTTGCTGGCCCATAAACAGCTCCTCTTCAAAAGCAATGGCAAAAGCCCCTAGTAATAAGCCAAGACTGAAAATGTTTCTGTGTTTTGGCTCTTTATTGTATTTGTGGAGGCCAAAACCTTCATGCTCTGTTCAGCTTTTTTACAAAGAGCAATGAGCATGTTCAAGAAATGCTGTCTGGTTCCTGAAATTCCCATAGAACAGAGCTCTTTTCCTTCAGTTGTCAGAAATACACCTTGAGAGCATGAAAGGTTGTGAAAACAGCAAGGATGAGCTGAGCTGCAGCAGCTCTGCTTGCCTGCCCAAAGTGGGCTTGAAGATCATGACCAGGGTTTCCAAGTTCAGGTACCTAAATATAGAGCTGTGCATACTCACCATGACTGAACTGCCAGGAGCCTTTCTGTTCAGAGCTGGAACTGCATCAACTATTTCTGAAAAATCAGCCTCTCTGTGATGTCTAATTTTGGGTACCAAAAAGCAACTCTATTTCAGAAGACAAGTTACTTATGGCAATACTGAGATTGAGTTTTTTCTTTCACATGCTCAGCTGGCCAGGAAAGCCAATGGCATCCTGGCCTGGCTCAGGAACAGTGTGGCCAGTAGGACAAGGGAGGTTATTCTGCTCCTGTACTCAGCACTGCTTAGGCCACACCTTGAGTGTTGTGTCCAGTTCTGGGCTCCTCAATTCAAGAGAGATGTTGAGGTGCTGGAAGGTGTCCACAGGAGGGCGCCAAAGCTGGTGAGGGGCCTGGAGCACAGCCCTGTGAGGAGAGGCTGAGGGAGCTGGGGGTGTGCAGCCTGCAGAAGAGGAGGCTCAGGGCAGAGCTCATTGCTGTCTGCAGCTACCTGAAGGGAGGCTGTAGCCAGGTGGGGTTGGGCTCTTCTGCCAGGCAAGCAGCAACAGAACAAGGGGACACAGTCTCAAGCTGTGCCGGGGCAGGTCTAGGCTGGATGTTAGGAGGAAGTTGTTGGCAGAGAGAGTGATTGGCATTGGAATGGGCTGCCCAGGGAGGTGGTGGAGTTGCCGTGCCTGGAGGTGTTCAAGCAAAGCCTGGCTGGGGCACTTAATGCTGTGATCTGGTTAACTGAACAGGGATGGGTGCTAGGTTGAACTGGATGATTGTGGAGGTCTCTTCCAACCTGGTTGATTCTATGATTCTATGATACTTTGCCTCTTATTTTGGGGTAAAAAATGGAACAAGTTAGTCTGATCTTCAGAAGTCAGATTGCTTTGGTAGAGCAGTCAGAAGCAGATCAGGCTTTCAGACATAAAGCTCCAGCTGTACCCAAAGGGCACAGTGATGCTGCCAACTATTTGACTATCAGCTCAGGAAAAGGAGTACCCTCCAGGCCAGTGTGGAATTGATGGGTGAAGAGAGAATGTCTTTGCTGTGCTGATATTAATAGCTCATTTGCATTTTTTACTCAAATCTATCCACTTCAAAAGCTCAGCTTGGGGACTGAGAGAGAGATTTTTCAACAAAACATTAGTCTCAATTAACTAAATGTAACTAAGATAAATGAGCCAGAAAAATAAATAAATAAATAAATAAATATATAAAGTCTAAGCAGATAAAAGTGATGAGACCATTAAATCTGTAAAGGAAGGATGCTGAAGCTTGGGAGGCAGCAGAATACAGTCAGGGTCAGAGAGGGATAACAAGGCCCTCTGAGGCTGGAGATGCTGAGCAGACAGACATATTGACACAGACAGACAAACAAGGGCACAGCCCACAGTAAACACTGGGGAAGGTAAGGAAGGATCTTAATGAGCAATTTCAGCCTCATACATCCACTGAAAAGAAGACTTGGCATCCTTCCCAACTACAGTGCCCTCCAGATTAGAGACTAACTTGCAGCCATCCTCAGGGGAGGGTGAAAAGAGACAGCAATAGAGTTGCTTTCTTGCTTTCTTTGATCCTGATATACTAATAGTAGTAACGTGTGTGCAAAAGAGCTGGGGTGGAGCAAAAAGAGCTAGCTGAAGAATGAAAATAAAATAAACTACAATAACCCTTCCCCCCCAATAAAATAGATTGGAATTGATTTGAAGAGACTAGACTAGAATTGTGTCATAGAATTGTTTCAGTTGGAAAAGACCTCTAAGATCGAGTCCAACTGTCAACTGTAGACCACTATGGTCATTAAACCATGCCCCCAAGTGCTGTAACCAGATTAGGATGGGATAAGGTGGAATGGAATGGAATGGAATGGAATGGAATGGAATGGAATAGAATAGAACAGGCAGGATAGGATAGGATAGGATAGGATAGGATAGGATAGGATAGGATAGGATAGGATAGGATAGGATAGAATAGAATAAAGCAGGATAGGATGGGATAGAATAGGATAGAATAGAATAAAGCAGGATAGGCTAGGATAGAATAGAGTAGAACAGAACAGAATAGAATAGAACAGAACAGAACAGAATGGAAGAAAACTGTACAGGATAGGACAGGATAGCATAGAATAGAATAGGATAGAATAGATCAGGATAGGATAGGATAGGATAGGATAGAGTAGAACAGAATAGAATAGAACAGAGTAGAACAGAATAGAATAGAACAAAATAGAATAGAATAGAACAGAACAGGATAGGGCAGGATAGGATAGAATAGAACAGATAGGATAGAGTAGCATAGAATAGATTAGAATATAATAGAGCAGAACAGAATAGAATAGAACAAACCAGAATAGAACAGAAGCATGTTAAAAAAATGTTAGCTGACTTTAGGACATCAATCCAAAGTTTTATGAACAACTATAGCAGGTTCTGCCCTCTCTTAGATAGAGAGTAACTCCCACCAGTACCCCTTCAGACAACCACTTTCTGGTGTCTTCAGAAGGACCAACACCCCAGTTCTCTCAGACGAGGCAGATATACAAAAGCAAGCACTATTTTGTGGGCTGACAGGTTCTGCCCTCACAAACACTGCAGAGGAATCAGTGTGTACAGTGAAGGCAAAAGGAACCAAACACTCTTTAGGCATCAGGGAGCACCAAAAAGCTCAGATGTCTTCTGCGAAATATCTGCAATACGTTATTAGCTCAGGGTAAATGAGTCAGATGCTTCCCCCAGGAGCCATTACAGCAGGGCCGGGGGCAGGGAGCTGGCAGATGGCTGCTGGGGATGCCCAGAAAGCTGGGAATGAAAAGAGCGTGTCCTGGAGCACAGCTGATCTCTTTGTGACAGGCTCACTGCTGCTCCACCCCAAGCCTGCAGTGCTGTGGCATCTCTCCCAGCCCAGGTGGTGTCAGCACCAGGACAGCCTTTGCTCTCCTTGAGCGTCTTCGTGCCCTTATCCTGCTTCAAGGTATATAGCCCATGACATGGTTAAGTGGACAGAATGCTTGAGAAAGCCTGAAAGTCCTCAGCTAAGGCTGAAAGAGCAACGCTGGCATTGGAATAGGTGGTAGAGTCACCATCTCTGGAGGTGTTCAAGGAACATGTGGAGCTGGCACTTCAGGATGTGGTTTGATGACCATGTGGTGTTAGATCGATGGTTGGACTCAATGATCTTGTAGGCCTTTTCCAACCCAAACAGTGCTGTGATTCTGTGTACATGCACATCATTCCCCCAGCTCTGCACCACCGTGTGCCATACAGCCCCCCAGCAGAGCAGCAGCTTTAGTTCTTTGGGGGATTGTGCTGCCACACTTTGTGGGCTTGTCCTCCTGTGAGAGCAGTCCCCCAGCACAGCTGCAGAGCCAGGGAAGGCCGATCTGCTTCACCTAGTATGGCTTTTAGAAGGACAGGTCCTCTAAACACCAATCATTTCCAGTTGATCTTGCTCATTATTTCTAATCACTTTTTAATAAATCAGAGTCCTCCAAGAATAGCAGAATCACAGAACATTAGAGGTTGGAAGGGACCTCCAGAGATCATCAAGTCCAACACCTGTGCCAAAGCAGGACCTCCTAGGCTAGGTAGAAACCCCCAAATGGAGCCTAATGATGCCTAGGCACATACAGTGCTTATATCCAGGTAAAGAAGTGCTCATTGAACTGTGCTGGCTCCACGCGATGCTCCAGGTGCAACCCCACCAATGTTCACATGGCTTCAAACATGGACCTGCAGCATGCCTGAGCCACTGTATGCAGCCAGGACCACCCTGAGTGTCACAGAATCACAGAATATCAGGAGCTGGAAGGGACCTCAAAAGATCATCTGGTCCATCCCCCCTGCCAGAGCAAAATCACTGAGAGTAGATCATGCAGGAATGCATCCAGATGGTTCTTGAATACCTCCAGAGAGGGAGACTGCACAACCTCTCTGGGCAGCCTGTTCCAGTGCTCTGTCACCCTCACAGGGAAAAAATTCCCCCCCAGGTTCACATGGAATGTCCTATGCCTCATGTCACCTGGATGCTGGACAGACACTCATCCTTTCCAATTTTCCTGTTGAAATAATCAGGAACTCTGGGACGCACTGCCCAGGGAGGTTGTGGATGGCTGCTCACTGAGGATGTTCAAGGTGAGGTTGGATGAAGCTTTAAGCAGCTGAATCTAGCTGTGAGGTGTCCCTGCCCATGGTGGGGAGGTTGGAGTAGATGACTTCTGAGATCCTTCCCAACATGAGCCACTCTATGATTCTGTGAACTGGGACACTTGAAAGTAATGAAATGCCTGAAAGATGTGCAAACTCCTTCCCCAACTTGTGGTCAGGGACATTTTATTTACCCATGAGGACAGGCTATCATTTCTTTTGCAAACACAGGGTAGGTCTTTCACAGAAAGGGCTTTAAACCATCAGGACTTTCCCTTTTGATTTCCCTAGGTAGCACCAAAGCCCTTCAGTGTTTTCTACATCAGTGGCTCCCCTTGGGTTTTTTTCACTTAAGCCCAAAAAGGTACAACTTTGCCTCAGTAGATTATTTCTACCACCTGTGCATTTGCCTGTAAACAAGACTGACTGCTTAATGGAAAGTCATCTCTGTGTTTCTCAAATAAGAAGGCAGCTGCTGTCCCAGGAGCAGGCATCAATAATTGCTTGGTAACAGCCAGTGCAGGGCTTTGCTCTCCATCATGGACCTACTCCCTGCACAGAGATTGGTCGGCTGCTGCCAAAAGGAAAAGGGAGGCTTGCAGAGCTGCTGGGCCAGGGCCATTCCCAGAGACCCAAAGGTGTTTCCTCACACCTCCCAGCCATGACTTCTTTCCAAAGCCCTCTTCAGCATGTTTGGCCACCTGCTCTGTGACAGCATTTCTCGAATTTCTGTGGTTGGAGAAGACATTCAGTACCAGGAAGTCTGACCATTATCTAACTTTAACACCCATGACCCTCAGCACCACATCTCCGCCTCTTTGAGACACCTCCAGGGATGGGGATTCAACCACCTCCCTAGGGAGCCCATTTCAGTGGTTGAGAACCATTTCACGGAGGAATTTCCTTCTGACCTCCAACCTAAACCTCTCCTGGTGCAACCTAAGGCCATTTCTTCTCATTCTAGCACTTGTTGCTAGGGAGAAGAGACCAACACCCATCTGGCTCAAATCTCCTTTCAGGGAGAGAACCAGAAGGTCTCCCCTCAGTCTCCTTTTCTCCCAACTAAACAACCTCTCAGCTGCTCCTCACCAGCCCTATTCTCCAGACCCTTCATCAGCTTTGGTGCCCTTCTCTGGACATGCTTCAATGTCCTTTTTCTACTGAGACTGCCATAACTGAACTCTGTACTCAGTGTGGCCTCAGAGGTGCTGAGTACAGGGGCACAATCACTTCCCTAGTCCTGATGGTCACAAAGTTGTTGATCCAGGCCAGGATGCTGTTTGCCTTCTTGGCCATATGCACTTTTCCATTCTGTGGAATAAACTAAACTCCTTAACCCTAAGCCAGCAAGGATGAGCTCTGCCCATCGGGCAAGGGGTAACTGGTTAATTATAGAATCACAGAATTGCCAGGGCTGGAAGGGACCTCAAGGATTATCCAGCTCAAACCTCCCTGCCTTGGGCAGGGACACCTCACACTAGATCAGGTTGCTCAGAGCCACATCCAGCCTGGCCTTAAATCTTCCAGGGATGAGGCTTCCACCATTTCTCTGGGCAACCTGTTCCAGTGTCTCACCATCCTCATGGTGAAGAACTTCTTCCTAACACCCAATCTGAATCTACCCATTTCTAGCTTTGTTCCATTCCCCCCAGTCCTATCACTGCCTGACACCCTAAAAAGTCCCTCCCCAGCTTTCTTGTAGCCCCCTTCAGATACTGCAAGGACACAATAAGGTCTCCTTGGAGCCTTCTCCCCTCCAGACTGAACAGCCCCAACTCTCTCAGTCTGTCCTCATAGAAGTTCTCCAGTCCTCTGATCATCCTCATAGCCCTTCTCTGGGCAGACCCCAGCACATCCATATCCTTCTTGTAATAGGGGCTCCAGAACTGGATGCAGAATTGCAGGTAGGGTCTCACCAGAGTGGAGCAGAGGGGCAGACTCAGTGAGTAAAGGGGCTGTATTGCTGGGGAGACACTGGACCAGCACTTTGGCCAGTGCATCTCCAGCAAAATACAAGGAAGAAGTGGCTGTCATGCCAGGCTGGCTCTGTCTCTGAAACTTTATGGAACCGAGATTTTAGATCAAATCTTTCTCTGCTGGGTTCTAGTCCAATTCTCTGTGAGGCATGAGGGTGAAGACCCAGCTTATAAGGCTACATAAAGCCATGTATGCTCAGAGCAGACATTAGGAGGAAATGATCTGTGAGAACATAATTAAATACTATATAATAGAGGGTAGGTATGGAAATTGGGTTCAGACTGCCTGGGAAGCTATGACTAGGTTGTTTCCTAGCAGCTGAATGTTTGACCTTGGAATTGTAGCATTTCTTTACCCAACTTTTCACATCATATTAATAGGGCACTTCAGAGGCTGTAGTTATAGACTCGACAAGTATCTCCAGTGACCATGTCCCTTGTTGTCTTTTGGCTTCATTACACACGGTGAGCAAGAGGGAGATGGGGAGAGTGAATGAGAATTTTAATTGCTTTGGAAAGAATGGTGTGTCCTGCTCGTCCTCAAAGCTAAATGGAATCAGTTGTTTGGGTAGATGGCTTTTAGCCTGTGTAAAAACAATACTGAGAGGATTAAGAAGGAATGTCATGGACAGCTAATTTAAATTGTGTGTGTGTATATATATATATATAGAATCATAGAATGGTTTGGGTTGGAAGGGACCTCAAGGATCATCCAGCTCCAACCCCCTGCCATAGGCAGGGACACCTCCCACTAGAGCAGGCTGCTCAAGGCCTCATCCAGCCTGGCCTTAAACACCTCCAGGGAGGGAGCATCCACAACCTCCCTGGGCAACCTGTGCCAGTGTCTTACCACCCTCACTGTAAAGAACTTCCTCCTAACATCCAGTCTAAATCTCCCCTCTGCCAGCTTAAACCCATTCCCCCTCGTCCTGACATTCCCAGACCTTGTCAATAGTCCCTCCCCAGCCTTCCTGTAGGCTCCCTTCAGATACTGCAAAGCCACNCTTCCAGTCTTCCTCCCAGAGAACTCCATGGCAGTTTTGCAATTCACTTGAAATGAATCAGGTTTCAGAGCTATCAAAAAGTCCAATCCAGCACTTAAAACTTTTTATGTTCTGGAATTCTAGGGTCTTCTTCAAAGATGCACATTTCTGTTACTCCCATTATAGAGAGGCAGATGCTGATGTTGCACAGGCACCTCGGATGGTCAGGCAATGGACAAGAAAAGGATAATCCATAGCCTCCTTAAACCAATGAGCTTCACTGAAGCTGCAGATTGTGTTTCCAATGGATCATTCACCATTTTTCTCATTTACAAGGGAAGTTCAGCTTCTTCTTGTATTCCATTTCTAAATGCTGCTTGGAAATTCCAGTCCAAGTATTTATTCCAAAATAAAATGTTGCCTGCTCTGCCAGTGATTTAGGTATCTGTTATTGGCTTCCCTAAATACCCAGACTGGCCCAAGGGCTCTCAGCAGTGCAAGTAAAGCCATTCACTGTGGGGAAGGGCAGCAGCACCAGGCAGCTCTGGTACAGCAGCAAGCAGAGAGAGCAAAGGGACACCAGGCCAGTACAGGGTAGCTGGCATTGGGAGTGCTGGGAAGCAGGACCCAGCCCCATGATCATAGAATCAAGCAGATCACCCTGATTCTATGAAATGGCAGTGAAATTCCCCGACTCCTGCATCAGAAATGCTCTTGAGGAGGTTGTGTTAGTCCTTCTGCTGCAACACTATCCCTGCCTCTCCCAAACCTCCAAGTCAGGCTTGGTATTTGCAGATTCGCTAAGGCCTTTAATAAATCAGGAGTGAATCTTCTCAGGTTGCTCTACCAGTGCCTGCCAAATAGTGTCTATGTTTAGCCTTTATCTGGGGCTACACTACAGCAGTTCCACTGTCAGCCAGTGACCCCTCTCCAGGAGAGAAGAAAGATCAGGAAAAAGAAAGAAGAGCCACAGGTTGGAATGAAAATGGATTTGATGAAACAGCCAAACTGGTACCGATGTCTGCACAAAGCATATGAAGTGATACTCACCCAGCAAAGCTGCAGCAGTCACAATAGCCAGGAAGGCAGGTGCTGAGAGCAGGAAAGGAAAGAGGAGCAGGATCAGGAGCCAAAGTAGGACACGCAGGCAAGAGGCTCTCCTCTCCTCAGCAAAGTTCTCCCTTTCCACTAAGTGTGATGCTGATGCTCATGGGACACACATGTGGCCAACTCAGCTGAGCTGTGCTGGCTGATTCAAAGCTCTGACTGCCTGCAGCCCATGGCTGGCCTGGGATTCTGTCCCAGCAAAACCAGGACACAGGAAGTGCATTCACAGCTGCACCTTCCAGCTTAGCTTCTGAACTGCTCTTATCTTTGGCCTTTTTCCCATCAGGGTACCCCTATCAGAAGCTTGGGTTTAGACATCTTGCCAGCCCTCGACCACACTCTTCTTCCCTTGGACAGGCTGCATAAAGCATTGAGCCTTTGCTTCACATCAGTGCACTGGTTCCCAGTCCTGAGAGGACTTCTTGTGACAAAAAGGCAGCCAGACTCCTTCCAAGGGCAGATTCTGTCTCAGAGAAATGAGCTGTTTTCCCTGTGTCTGGTAACTCAAAGCATTTCTGTTGGAAATGTGGAAATGGTGTATTAAAACTGGAAATTAGCAGTGACTTTCTTCTTCCTCCCCTCCCCCTTTTTTTCTCTCTTTTTTTTTTCTTCTTTTTCTTCTTCTTCTTTTTTTTTTTAAACAATAAAAGCAATCAGCATTTCCAAAAATACTCCTATCATTTATGTATCATCACAAGGCAGAAACTGCTCTTGAATTATCAGTGCGTGAAGGAAACTGTCATAACTTCACAGATACCAGAACAAAGAGCTTGGGTTTTGTTATCATGAAAGACAAACTCACACATCCTTCAGCCTGCCTATATTTCAGAGCCCGTCAGAGGCAGGGCAGCAGGTACAGCAGTTTCTGGCAGTCAGTTGAAAATACTGGTGATGAATTGCATATATGCCCCCAGGCCTTTGACACTGTCCCCCACAGCAAACTGCTGGCTAAGCTGTCAGCCCACGGCTTGGATGGCAACACTCTGTGCTGGGTGAGGAACTGGCTGGAGGGCCGAGCCCAGAGAGTGGTGGTGAATGGTGCCACATCCAGCTGGCGGCCAGTCACTAGTGGTGTCCCTCAGGGATCAGTGCTGGGCCCCATCCTCTTTAACATCTTCATAGATGATCTGGATGAGGGCATTGAGTCAGTCATCAGCAAGTTTGCAGATGACACCAAGCTGGGGGCTGATGTGGCTGGGTTGGAGGGCAGAAGGGCTCTGCAGCGGGACCTTGACCGCCTGGACAGATGGGCAGAGTCCAATGGGATGGCATTCAATGGCTCCAAGTGCAGGGTGCTGCACTTTGGCCACAACAACCCCATGCAGAGATACAGGCTGGGGTCGGAGTGGCTGGAGAGCAGCCAGACAGAGAGGGATCTGGGGGTGCTGATTGATACCCGCCTGAACATGAGCCAGCAGTGTGCCCAGGTGGCCAAGAGAGCCAATGGCATCCTGGCCTGCATCAGGAATGGTGTGGCCAGCAGGAGCAGGGAGGTCATTCTGCCCCTGTACTCTGCACTGGTTAGACCACACCTTGAGTACTGTGTTCAGTTCTGGGCCCCCCAGTTTAGAAGGGACATTGAGATGCTTGAGCGTGTCCAGAGAAGGGCAACGAGGCTGGGGAGAGGCCTCGAGCACAGCCCTACAAGGAGAGGCTGAGGGAGCTGGGATTGTTTAGCCTGGAGAAGAGGAGGCTCAGGGGTGACCTTATTGCTGTCTACAACTACCTGAGGGGTGGTTGTGGCCAGGAGGAGGTTGCTCTCTTCTCTCAGGCAGCCAGCACCAGAACGAGAGGACACAGCCTCAGGCTGTGCCAGGGGAAGTTTAGGCTTGAGGTGAGGAGAAAGTTCTTCACTGAGAGAGTCATTGGACACTGGAATGGGCTGCCCAGGGAGGTGGTGGAGTCGCCGTCCCTGGAGCTGTTCAAGGCAGGATTGGACGTGGCACTTGGTGCCATGGTCTAGCCTTGAGCTCTGTGGTGAAGGGTTGGACTTGATGATCTGTGAGGTCTCTTCCAACCCTGATGATACTATGATACTATGACCTCTACCCCTGCTCCAAAAGCCAATCTCTCAGACCAGGCTGAAAGCAAACAAGGCTGCAGAGGACTACCTGCACTCTCTTGTGCTACACATTGTGTTCTCCTAGCCCAGATGCAGCTGGGAATGGATTGAATCTAAGTTCAAGAGAGGCAGCCAAGGACAGCAGGGTATAATTGGAATGGGCTGCCTAGAGAGGTGGTGGAGTCACCATCCCTGGAGGTGTTCAAGGAAAGACTGGATGGGTCACTTAATGCCATGGTCTTGTTGACTGGATAGGGCTGAGTGATAGGTTGGCCTGAAAGATCTTGGAGGTCTCTTCCAACCTGGTTGATTCTATGAACACAGTGGGCTGCAGAAGAGGATCATTTATTTTCCAGGTGCCAGACTGGTGAGAGTCTCTGTCAAAAATACACCTTTTCTCTCTTGAGTACTGTGTCCAGTTCTGAAGGCCTACTTCACAAGAAGTATATGGATGAGCTGGAACGTGTCCAGAGAAGAGTCATGGAGGTCATCAGAGGGCTGGAGCTACTCTCTTAGAAGGACAGACTGAGACAGTTGGGGCTGTTCTGTCTGGAGAGAAGGCTCTAAGGAGACCTTATTGTGGCCTTGCAGTGTCTGCAGTGGGCTGTAAGAAAGCTGGGGAGAGACTTTTTAGGATGTTGGATAGTGATAGGCCTGGGGGGAGTGGAGCAAAACTAGAAGTGGGGAGATTCAGATTGGGTGTTAGAAGTTCTTCTTCTTGGTGTCTCAGGGTGCTGAGGTTGCCCAGGGAGGTGGTTGAAGCCTCATACCTGGAAGCTTTTAAGGCCAGGCTGGATGTGGCTCTGAGCAACCTGATCTAGTGTGAGGTTTCCCTGCCCAAGGCAGGGGGTGTGGAGCTAGATGATCCTTGAGGTCCCTTCCAGCCCTGACAGTTCTGTGATTCTATGATCAAATGCCCCAAAGCAAATGCTCTTGTACCCTGTGCACCAGCACAGCTTCAGCTTACTCCGAACTCAGACTGATTTGCTTTAAGGAACTTGGGCAGCAGCAGATGGGACAGAGCAGGAGCTGAGTGTGGCTAGGAAGCCTTCCTGAGCATCTTCAGCTCTTTCTTCTGTCTGAAGTCCCACTTCTCCAGCTTCTTGAGTGATGTGAACAAGTCAGCAGGTTAGCTCAGGGGATACATTCCCTCACCCTTTGTCTGTAGCTAGTGCTGGAGATGTCTCATCAACGCCATGTCTCACTGCTGCTTGGCAGTTGACACTCACAGGATTCTTGCTGTATGGCTGCAGAGGGAAAATCATCTGGGATCAAAATCCGTAAGCCAAGTGGAAGTCAGGTAATAAACAGTAAGTAACAAACAGCCTGTCCACAGGGCTGCCTAATTTCTTCCCAGCTGAAAAAGCTCCTTTCTACAACTACCTTTTGTTTCCTGCTTTTTCACCCAATTATCCACCTAATGAACCAACTTCCCTCTTACTACATCACTCTGCATCAAACATTGTACTCCAGCTGCTAATTTTGTCAAATGCACTCAAGTTGTTGTACTCCCCTTGGACATCATAACTGAAAGATCTTCCACCAATTCCATGACATGAGTGAGTTATTATCTTTCATTCTATAACCACTCTCTCTGTCCTGCCTTCTCCCCTGCCTCTCGGTTGGTTTTCCATCACTTGTTTATTTCTCTCTTGGGTTAAGAATATGCTGGAAGAATTTCTTGACCACCTCAAGTACCAATTTATATCTCCAGGTTACTCAAGTGTTTGTTTTCCAGCCTTTGGGGTTTTTCATTAAATACTGGTTAGCAAGCAGCAAGCATCCTTCATGCAGCTGAAGTTCTAGCTGAAATCCACACTATGTCATTATAGACTACAATAAAATGTATTGATTAGTCTGACTGAAACCAGCAAATCCAGTGGAACTTTCACTCTCTGCTGTGAACAAAACCAGAGCTAAACCAAATTTCAAACCTACTCCTCAGAACTGATCTTTCAGGGGCAGATAAATTCCAACCATTCTGTGTTTGCATCTTCATTAAAAAAAACCCACAAACCCACCATCAGATAGAACCAAACAAACAGAAGAAAACAAGCCCCAAATTCAAATGGATGGAGCCACTGTAGACTTGCAGTGCAGTTTAAATTGTCCAGGTAATCCTTTTGAGTCCAATGCCTTTCTGCTTGCTCAGTCACCTGCTTTGAGAAGGGAGATGGAAAGACTGACAACAGGATATATGGAGCAGGCAGGAATGAGCCTGTGGTGAAAGACATGCAGAAAGGAGGAGACACAGCATCTCCAGCTCAGTTTGAGGAGCCACAGAACACATACCAGGTGGGACACACATTTCTTCCATGTCCAAACCAAGTGACACCCAAGTTCAACAAGGCTTTGCTGCATCTGAATGCCATCTATTTATACACATACTGCATCCAAACATTAAGCCTGTAAAAGCTACTAGATGGTCCCAAAATTAAATGGCTTTTTTCCATCAGAGGGATCCAAAGGCAGTTGAGAGCCTGCTTCTGCCATCTATGAAATGTGGTGTGGTTCTGCAGACAGCTGCTGGCTTTGGCCAGAGCATAGGCCAGGACACAGCAACTGCTCCCAGTAGAGAGCAAGGCCATTTTCATCTGGATGCTTGCTTGAACCACGGTGCAGAGTCTCTTTTGCCTTTAGTCGCTGCCCTGACCCTGGATACCTATCTGAATCCTCTCCTTGTTCCCCACTCCAGGGGGCTGATGTGGCCGGAGCAATCCCCGTAAGACAGAACCATTCAACAAGACCAACGAGGCACGAAGCAATGGAATTCCAGAAATGTTGAGGGCAGAGTCTCAGGAGTCTTCTCAGTAGTCCTTTATTATTGCTTTGATGAATGCCTGGCACTACAGAATCGTAAGAGTCCTATGCACAGATGAAGCAACTAACAGAGTCTTAGAGTCCCTTGCAGAAGAAGTCCTGGAAGCCCTTAACAGAAGTAGCAGCTGACAGCAGCAGTCCCGAGCAGCATCCCTGCACCAAAGCCAAAATCTCTAACCAAAGACATCACTGAATCACAGAATTGACCAGGTTGGACAAGACCTCTGAGATCAAGTCCAATCTATCACCTAACCCTTCTAATTGATTAAACCATGGCACTAAGTGCCTCATCCACTCTCCTTTTAAACATCTCCAGGGATGGTGACTCCATCATCTCCCTGGGGTAGCCCATTCCAATGCCAATCACTCTTTCTATGAAGAACTTCCTCCTAACATCCAGCCTGAACCCGCCCTGGCACAGTTTGAGACTGTGTCCTCTTGTCCTGTCACTGCTTGCCTGGGAGAAGAGACCAACCCCACCTGGCTACAACCTCCTTTCAGGTAGTTGTAGAGAGCAATGAGGTCTGCCCTGAGCCTCTTCTTCTCCAGGCTGCACACCCCCAGCTCCCTCAGCCACTCCTTGTTGGGCTACCATCCATCCCTCTCACCAGTCTTGGTGCCCTGCTGCCTGAAGTACCTGAGCTTTATATACTTTCTTATCTTATAGTCAACCAGTAAAATCCAACTACATGTATAACCTGAAGCATGCTCCCAGTGAAAGGTGCCAGCATGGCAGCAGGGCTGGCTCTGCAGTATGTCCAATCAAAGGGTGCCAACATAGAATCAATCATAGAATCATAGAATCAGCCAGGTTGGAAGAGACCTTCAAGATCATCCAGTCCAACCCATCTCCCAGCCCTATGCAGTCATCTAGACAATGGCACTAAATGCCTCATCCAGTCTTTTCTTGAATACCTCCAGGGGCGGTGACTCCACCACTTCCCTGGGCAGCCCATTCATGTAAAGATGCTGCTCTTGGCACACAGCATTCAACTGGTCAGCTAAGGAATCATGTGCTCTGCATGCATCCAGCAGCTCTTTGCAGAACAGTGGCTGCAACCGATACAACAGCGCTGAGAATGTTGGTTTTGCCCCTCCAGCCTTTCATCTGCATGGGTGGGCAGAGCGCTGGCTGGTCACTGCAGTGCCACCACACCATGCCACTCTGGGCATCGCAGTCAAGAGCAGTGAGAGCACAGTACCACACACCAAATGGACTCAGGGGGTGAGAGGAGTCAAGACATTTTACTGAGTGAAACAAGAGCAAAGCAGTAAAGGGCATCAAGAGGCACTTTCGATCAGAGGCTGACTGGAGAAGCATTGCTGAGGCAGAGGTGACAAGAGGAGATGAGGAAGAGTGCAGAAAAAAAAAAGTGGAAAAGGCAGAGAAGGGAAGAAGGCACAAAGCACACAAGGTGGTTTGTTGCTTTTTATTGGTGGCACTGACTTTATGGTTCACAGGAGAAGTATTTCAATGGTGTCAGAACACCCCAGTAAATCAGTACAAGTCCTCACAGTTACAGAGGTGCAGTTTCCTATATCTCTGCTTTCTCCCTCAGGTTTTATGGATTCCAGGTCAGTATTTTGTCTCCGGTCCCTGAAACACTCCCACCAGCTCAGCTCTTTCAGTTCTGCCTGTTCATACTTTCCTTATCTGGCAGGGTTTCAGTTTACACACTCCGAGCTCAGCAGCAGGCAGCCAAGGTCAGGCAACGGTGCTGCACAGAGGGCAGCCGCAGGCCTGGGCAGCCGACCCTGCTGTGTCCCTCAGTCTGGCTGCAGAGCTCAGGAAGGTCATGCGGTCCCCTTTGTGACATCTCATACATCTTGCATAGGAGGGACAACTGCACGGGCCAGATGCCACCTGGACCTGCTGATGTGGCAGATGGGTACCCACAGGGACGCACATCTCTTCCTGCGCGTGATCCGAGACACATCAGTCAAGATGACTTTCAGAGTGATGCTGTGAGCGTGATGTTCTGTGCAAGGTGAAACACAGAGGTCATCTGTGTGCACAGGCTTCACATACACATCTGCACAGAACTACCTTCTCTTGTGTCTCAAAACAGAACCAACTGAACAGGATACCCTGGCAACGCTCCTAGTCAGGGAGAAGTCACACATGGCTTCACAGTCCATGCTTTGAAGTCCAATTTTAAATACAGTTTTGTGTCATTCATTTATGAGTTTGGGGAGAAGGCAGGAAAAAATGCACAGCATTACCAAATGAATTTAAAACAAAACTAAACTAAACTAAAATAGAGAGAAAATGTTGCAAGAATCATCACTGTCAGACCTTCTGAGAAAGGTACCAGCTGAACAGACAGCAGCACTCTCATTGCACAGCCGTCTCTTCTCCTCACAGGTCAGGTCGTGTCCTTTGGTTTTCCTTTCCACTGAAAATTGTTGCATACACATTCTTGTCCTTCAATTCAGACCTCAGAGCAGCTTGTGAAATCCTGCTGTCTGCTTGCTGTCAGAAGCACTGTGAATGACAACACAGCTCACAGACCTCATTGCTTTCTACAACTACCTGAAGGGAACTTGTGGAGAGGCTGCCGCTGGTCTCTTCTCAGAGGTAAGTGGAGACAGAACGTGGGGTAAGAGCCTCAAGCTGAGGCTGGGTTACATGGGACATTAGGAAAAAGTTTTTCATGGTGTCAAAGTCCAGAGAACAGAGATTAACAATATCTCTGTCCAGAGGAGCAAGATCTGTTCTTATGGGTTAATGTGTTGTGAAATTAAGGTGCAAACAAGACCATAGATCACCACAAAACTATTTATTAAAGGATAAAGTTGGACAAAACAGAAGGAGAGAGAGAGAGAGAGATAAAGAGAACGATGGAGAAGAAGACAAGAAGCAGGGAAGGAAAAGAGCTGGGATCATACTACCCTCAGTCGCAGATTCGGGGGAGAGAGACGGGTGCGTGGCTCAGGGATGATCTCCTGTGGAGTCAGGGGTTCTTCTGGTGGTGGTGCAGCTCTGGTAGTCTGGTGGAGGTCCACTCTGTGGTGTAGTGGGAGTGCACCCTTGGTGGTCTGGTAGAGGTGCACACTTTGGCAGGCATTCCTCCTGCCTTTTATACAGTTTTCCCGCTCTCGGTGTCCAGGTGCAGCTCCCCAGGGAATCTTCCTGTGTATCCTCATGCATTGGCAGAGGTCCGGCGCCACTGGGGAAAGGGCCTCCGCCCCCTCCCCGGCTGGACCTGTCCATACCCTGAATGCACATCAGCCTTTTCTCTTCGGGGTAGCTGAGGTAAGATGCAGGCATCCTGGGCATTCCAGCCAGGCTGAGGTCCAGGAGTTCCCAAGGCGCTGTCTGTTGATTTGCATCCCTGAGCTTTAGGCCAAGCACCGAGTCTGAGTCCTGGAGGGTAACAAAGGCAATCTTTATCTTTGTTGATTAGAGAGAGATGATGCAATCTTTATCTTTGTTGATGAACAAGAGAGAGGATTTAGACTCTCACACACAGAGAGAGTGGTCAGGCACTGGAATGAGCTGCCCAGGGAGGTGGTGGAGTCACTGACCCTGGATGTGTTTAAGGGTGGTTTGGATGTAGTGCTTAGGGATATGGTTTAAGGTGAAACTTGTAGAGTTGGGTTATAGCTGGACTTGGTGATCCTGAGGGGCTTTGCCAACCTGGATGTGTCTGTGATTCTGTGGCCTTTGGTGTGAACATTTCATAGGGTACCTGATCCCAGGAGGGAAACAAAACTCTTTGTCTATAGTCCAAGCATCAGCCTGGAAGAAACTTAATTACAGGAACTACAGAAGTGTTTGTTACAAGTTGCTTTGGGTTTTAATTTTATGATTCTAGTATTTGCAGTTGTAACACAGAGCTACATTTATTCTAGAGAGACTGCTTTTAAAACAAAGTTAGGCTAAAATGCCTTTATGGTAGTGGGTGATGGTAGAGAATTTGAGGGCATTACACAGACCTCTGCTTTGCAAACCAAAATGAATGATCAAGGTGGTGTCACTGACACTCCAAATGCTGTTGTTGCATGTCTCATTTCTTCTTTTCTTTTCTTCCTACTTCTTTTCTTTTCTTCCTACTGAGTCCACACCTGGAATACTGTTTTGGGCTTCCCAGTTCAAGAGAGACAGGAATCTGCTGAAGAGAGCCCAACAGAGAGCTACAAGGATGATAAAGGGACCTGAATCTCTTTCCTATGGAGAAAGACTGAGACATGGGGCTGTTTGGTCTTTAGAAGAAAAGACTAAGAGGGAATCTTATGAATGTCTATAAATGTCTGAGGGGTGGGTGTGAAGATGAAGGTGCCAGGCTCTTTGCAGTGGTACCCAGTGACAGGACAAGGAACAATGGGCACAAGCTGGAACACAGGAGGTTTCACTGGAACTTGATGAGAGCTTTCTTTCCTGTGAGGGTGCTGCAGCCTTGGAGCAGGCTGTCAAGAAAGGTTGTGGAGTCTCCTTCTCCAGAGACTTTCAAAACCCATCTGGATGTGTCCTTGTGTGGCCTGCCCTAGGTGATCCTGCTTTGGAAGAGGGGCTTCGACTTGACCTCTGGAGGCCCCTTCCAACCTCTAATCCTCTGTGATTCTGGCTCAGCATAGCAGGACAGGGGAAGACCCTGAAGTTTGTCTATCCTATCAAAACAGATCTACAAGCCAGATTATCACTAACAACATCCACTGCAGCTGTCAAAAAAAGGGGAAAAAAGGAAAAGGAATCACATCATATACAGAGAGGAGTTTAGGAACGTGGGACTGGGTAATTGTTTCTAGGGAACTGGAGACAACTGCATAATAAAACTGCTTTCACAAGTTGATCAAAACCCATCTTAAATTACAGTGATGGGAAACTCATCAGGGGAAAGTTAAGGGGGACTGGAGGTTAAAGAGACGCAATTTTTTTTCCTCTTTGGTCCTTACCCACACGGCCACAGCAGCCGTAAGGCACAATCACTCAGAGCTCCTCAGCTGCACAATTCCATAATAAATGGAACAGCTCAAAAGTAATTTGTTTTACGAAGCAAATTGTGCAATTAACACAAGGAACCCAACCTCATCGCTAAAGGAGGTGGTGCTCCTGCTGCCCCTGAACCGACTGACATCCAGCAGCACGGCAGGTGGGAGTCCTGCTCTACAGCCCATCGGCTGAGCACAGCCTAAGTGCTCACAGAAGGCGACTTCCATTTCAGATGGATTTCAAAAAGGAAGCGCTGTAGTTTAGATTTCTTCACTCCCCTCCCTCAGCTGTCAGCTGTGCCTTGAGGAAATGAGCAGCAACTGGAGATATTGGGCACTAACCACAGAGATCTTAGCAGCCTGTGAAGTAATTTTCATCCAGCTTTTACAGCAGCTCTATGTGGTGTTAGGAAGTTCACTTTGGACTCAGTGTCTTCCTGCTCAGCTTCACTACTACATGTTTTGAGAAGAGGTTGACTGTACTGTTTGATTTGTCTTCAGTCAAGTAATTCTGCTGTCAGGCAAAAGTAACCCAGTGGATAACTGTGTCTGCTTGTACTCTGCTCTGGTGAGGCCACACCTTGAGTGTTGTGTTCAGTTTTGGGCACCTCATTACAAGAGGGATGTGGAGGTGCTGGAGCCAGTGCAGAGGAGGGCAAGGAAGCTGGGGAAAGGCCTGGAGAATAGATCGTATGAGGAGCAACTGAAGGAGCTGGGCATGGTTAGTGTGAAAAAGAGGAGCCTGAAGGGAGACCTCATGGCTGCCCACACCTAACTGAAAGGAGGTTGTGGAGAGGTTGGTGCTGGTCTCTTCTCACAGGCAATTAGTGATAGAACAAGAGGGAACAGCCTGAAGCTGCCACTGGGTAGGCTTAGACTGGACAGTAGGATTTTTTTTTTTCCCAGCAAGAGTGGTCAGGCATGGGAATGTGCTGCCCAGGGTGGTGGTGGAGTCACCAACCCTGGAGGTGTTTCAAAGTCATTTGGATGTGGTGCTTGGGGCGATGGTTTAGGGTGCACCTTGTGGAGTAGAGATATCAGCTGGGCTTGGTGCTCCTGAGGGGCTTCTCCAAACAGAATGTTTCTGTCATTCTGGCTTTTATTCAGTAAGGGAAGGGGCCTGCACTTGCTACACAAGCATATAAATTAGTAAGGAAGTAAGAGCTTGACAGAGGAACACAAGCAACAAGGAGCATGAGAGATGTGGACAGTCCAGGTGCTGCACACCTCCTGGAACCCAGAGTTCAGATCTAGTTTTGTTTGAAAATCATCTGCCTGTCATAGAGGAAGTGAGGATTGCTTTCCTGTTCTCAACAAGCATCCCCAGAATCCAACAGACATTTGGAGACTCTGGCACATGTTTTGATCACAAAGTACAATGACACCATTTCAAAATATGTACTAAATATTTAAGTATGGGGTGATTTTCTAAAACACACTTCTGAGGCTGAGGAAGAGACAAGAGACTATGCTGCTAATGAGAGGAAGCAAATCCCTATGTTGCACAATGATCCTTTGTGTCTCACCTATTTAAAAACCTCATGAAAGTAAATCTAACTTCCTTTCAACAGGCAAACCTGGTCATCTGTTGCAGAAAAACAATTAATTCCCTTTGGACAATCTTTCATCAAAAAACAGTGATCCAGAGTGATAAATCACTTGCATGAACAAACACAGCTTCTGTCAGTAATTGAGCTTGCTTGCCCTAGGCATTAAGTTCATTACATAGGGGAAGAGATAATGATTGTAGTTACAGTTCCCAGTATCACATTTTCCTTTCCCAGATCACACTTACTCATAGTATCCAGCAGCAGTTACATAAGATACTGTTCCAAGCATTTATAATCCACCTCTTGCAAACAATAAACCTCACCAAATTAGCCCCTGACGTGCTCTGTACGAGCAGAGCAATTTGCAGCTCAGTCATGAAGCATCAGAAGCACTGTTTGTCAGCAGCCAGCACGCCCCTGCTTTCTGACAGTGACACCTGCAAGGGCTTGGTTACATGAACTTACAGTGGTTGTCACGGGGCTGAGAGACCCTCAGGCAAAAGGATGAATGCAGTGTTATGTATTCGCCCCGTTCCTGGGAGCTGGAGTACATAACCATCTGATTCAACATCATGAGACGTCCCAAAAGCGACATCAGCAAGGGTTGAGACCTCTGCTTTCTACTGCTAGTGTCCATCACACACTGCTCATTATAGCATTAGGAGGTGCCCACGTTTAGCCTGTGTGTGGGGCTAAGCTACCAGGACCTCTCCCCAGCAGAGAAGGGAAACCAGGAAAAGGAGAAAAGAGCCACAGGTTGAAATGGAAATGGATTTAATGGAATAACCAACATCTGCACAAAGTGTATGCAGTGATACTCGCCCAACAAAGGTGCAGCAGCCACAATATCCAGGACAGCAGGCAATGAGAGCAGGAAAGGAGCAGGCTGAGGAGGAGCCCAAGCCAGAACTCTAGCAGGATACTCCCAGCTCCCCTCTTTGCACCGATGAAAGGCCTGGAACACAAACCCTATGAGGAGAGGCTGAGGGAGCTGGGGTTGTTTAGCCTGGAGAAGAGGAGGCTCAGGGCAGACCTCATTGCTGTCTACAACTACCTGAAGGGAGGCTGTAGCCAGGTGGGGGTTGGTCTCTTCTCCCAGGCAACCAGCAACAGGACAAGGGGACACAGTCTCAAGTTGTGCTGGGGGAAGTATAGGCTGGGTGTTAGGAGGAAGTTGTTGCCAGAGAGAGTGATTGGCATTGGAATGGGCTGCCCAGGGAGGTGGTGGAGTCGCCGTGCCTGGGGGTATTCAAGAAAAGCCTGGATGAGGCACTTAGTGCCATGGTCTGGTTGACTGGCTAGGGCTGGGTGCTAGGTTGGACTGGATGAGCTTGGAGGTCTCTTCCAACCTGGTTGATTCTATGATTCTATGACGCTGGTGGTCTGGGACACACCTGTGGTCAACTCAGCCCAGCTGCCCTGGCTGACTCAGAGCTGCTGATGGCCTGTAGCCCATGGCTGGCCTGGCATTCCTTAGCACTGGAACAGGCTGCCCAGAGAGGTTGTGAAATTTCCTTCTCCAGAGACTTTCAAAACCCGCTTGGATGCGTTCCTGTGCAGACTGCTCTGGGTGATCCTGCTTTGGCAGGGAGGTTGGACTTGGTGACCTCTGGAGGTCCTTTCCAACCTCTAATATTCTGTGATTCTGGCTCAGTGTGATGGTTTGGAGTTACCCACCCTCTCCTCTCCCCACTTAAGAAAATCACCCAGACTAGACTCAGACAGCTGGAAGTTAAAGAATGAAGCTACATTTACAGTGTAGCACAATATACAAGCACATATGCACAGATTTATACAGTTATATATAAGTTAAAAGTGGTACAGAAACACAATACCCCTCCTAGAAACAGAGTCCCCAGGAGGGCTCCCGACCCAATTCCCCCTTCCCCCTCCCTCTTCCCTCCCCTCAGAAATAATCAGATCAACCCAGGTGTATCTCACGTGATAAACCTGGAGAGATCTGAGGTGAGATGTTGAAAAGACAACAAGGAGGTTAGAGGAAAAAGGGTTAGACTGGCTTAGAGTTAAGGCAGAGGCAGCCACAGAGACTGGATGGGCAGAAAGAAGGCACAGCCCGCAGCGAGAGCTGAGCAGCGTGTGAGAAGTGCCTGTCTTAGCTATACTTGGACTAGTTGCGTTTCTCAGCAGAAGATTGGGTGCTACAGGGCACATGTTGTTCTCTTTTATTTCTTCTCACAGCTAAGGATTTAATTTCTCTCAGTAAAATATTTCAATTAGTCTCAATCCAGCACACTCAGTGCAAGCAGGACAGGGGGAGACCCTGAACTCTGCTGTTGCCTTACCTAACCTAGTTTGCTTGCTTAGCTGTGCATACTTCTACTTACAGACTACCCTTTGGGATAAGCTCTCTCCACATGCCAACCATCAGCCCTTGAGAGCAGAGAGTGTTTCCTTTCTCCAGTACCTTTTTAAAACCCTCCTGCATGGAACAGGCTCCTTACTCTTCTCAGTGGACTCTTAGAATCATAGTCATGGTTAGAAGGGACCATAAGGATCTTCCAGTTCCAATCCCCCTGCCATGGGCAGGGACACTCTACCCTAGAGCAGGCTGCCCACAGCCTCATCTAGTTTGGCCTTAAACACCTCCAGGGACGGGGCCTCAACCACCTCCCTGGGCAACCCATTCCAGGCTCTCACCGCTCTCATGGTGAAGAACTTCCTCCTCACATCCAGTCTGAATCATCTCCAGCTTTGCTCCATTTCCCCTAGTTCTGTCACTCCCTGAGAGCCTCAAAAGTCCTTCCCCAGCTTTTTTGTAGGCCCCCTTCAGATACTGGAAGGCCACAATAAGGTCACCTCAGAGCCTCCTCTTCTCCAGACTGAACAGCCCCAACTCCTTGTTCACCCAGCACTATGCCTCAAATAAAAGGTGTTTAAACTTAACTTGAAAATTAACAGCAACAATCATTTAATTCCTCATCAACACTGGATGATGATTATGTATAACTTCCCTCATACTGCCATCCCCACATCCTTCCAGTAGCCATTGTCACTTCAACACATTTTAAAGTTTGCAGCAAGTGGGAGAGAGCTGTTTGTGCCCTCAAATTTTACTGGCAGTCAACACAAGACTCCATTAACTCAGGTTCGCCTCTGCAGTCCTCCCACCAAACTCAACCAGCAGGCAGGTTTTACCAACCTGATCATTCTGGAAGTGGTTGTTTTGACAGACAATTGTTTTCAGCAAACAAAAATTCATGTTCTGTTTTGCAAAGCCACCTTTGAGGGATGATAGAGGTGTAACAGCATGTTAGGAAAAACAACATCTGCTTAGTGTCAAAGTAGTACCTGCTTGCTCCACAGAGGCTGTCATCAGAGTCAGCAGCTGATGCAGCCACTGCTCTGTCCTCTCGGCTCTGTTAAATCATAGGAACCAAAATCAGGGGTCTGACGCATTAGCAGGGGGGCACAGAAAGCAGAAGGATTAGCAGGGCTATGCACACAGGCATTAGAAGGCTGTTGTAGAAATTTAGCTACCATGAAATAAAGCAACAAAAAAGAAAACAAACAAATGAAACCCTCCCAAGTCAGAAACATCAAGAACAAACAAACCAAAGCCCCAAAACCAAACAAAAAAAAACCCCAACAACCCAAAACAAACCCACAAACCCCAAGCAACAACCACCCCTAAACCAACCAACCAACCAAAAAGAAACCCCCTCACAAAATAAACAAGCAAACAACAAAAAAGCCCCAAAGAAAGAAGAAAATCACTCTGCCATAATCCTTTCTGTTGACTTGAAATAGATTTGAATAAAAAAAATCCAGTCACAACTTACATCAGATTCCAGTTTCATAGAATCATGAAATTGACCAGGTTGGAAGAGACCTCCAAGCTCATCCAGTCCAACCTAGCACCCAGCCCTATCCAGTCAACCAGACCATGGCACTAAGTGCCTCATCCAGGCTTTTCTTCAACACCTCCAGGGACGCCGACCCCACCACCTCCCCGGGCAGCCCATTCCAATGCCAATCACTCTCTCTGTGAAGACCTTCCTCCTAACATCTAGACTAGACCTCCCCGGCACAACTTGAGACTGTGTCCCCTTGTTCTATTGCTGGTTGCCAGGGAGAAGGTGATGTCTCTTTATTTTCCAACACAAAACGCAACTAGGGCACTAGCTAGAATGGAAATAGAAATGATTACTTAGCTCAGGTCTGATCTCAGAGAGTCAGCAAAAACAAGCAAAGTAAAATCAGGACCTTAACCATGGGGAAAAGCAAGTACAAGATGCATGTCTCTGTTATATAATGCCTAGTACACGTGTATGGCTTCAGCAGGTTGTGTTATGCTCCCTTCATGCTTGTACTTAAGCGACAAAGAAAAAAAACCGTAACGAGGCATCTGAATTTAGCACACAAAGACGGCAAGGAACTGAAAG
The DNA here is from genome assembly GCA_013400475.1 of Tricholaema leucomelas. Taxonomy (NCBI): domain Eukaryota; kingdom Metazoa; phylum Chordata; class Aves; order Piciformes; family Lybiidae; genus Tricholaema lacrymosa; species Tricholaema leucomelas. The sequence goes on from WAAF01005428.1 coordinate 248,100, forward strand.
AGATCAAAAGCCTGGAAGAAAGCAGGGCTGCCCATGGGCTCTGCTAGCAGCCTGGATGACAGGGAATTGAGAATGTGTTGCTTGGTCATTTTACCATAAAACTGTGAAAAATCTTTCCTTGCACAGCAAAACTATTTAGTTTTTTTTCCTCCCCCTGCTAATACTATTACCTGCTCTTTATCCCCAAACTCACTACAAGCCTCATAAGCTGCATCCTATTCGAAACCCCAGATGCTTGGGGTTTGTATCATTTGGTATCATTTGTGCTGATGATTTAAATATTAAAGAGTTGAGGGGAGTTTTATTTTAGATTCTTGTATTAAAGCAAAGTTGATTCAAGCTTACAGGGTGAAAATTCTTTAGCAGCCACACAATGCCACGCATCACTGACCTGGAACCACCACATCTTCCTGGGTACTCCACGTACCAATGAATATTAACTTAGTTAACAAGATTTCTTACTTAAATTCTTATTAATTCAGTGATATTAAATCTATATAGCTCAAAAGCTCGTCCATACCGAGAGGCTCACGGTAGCCTTTGGTGTAGAGCCCTTCGAGAGCTGGCAAACTCCTATTCGGAGCGCCATCTCGTGGGCACAAGCGGTAAGCGACAGCCGCTAGAAGCACTTCTATCTGCTTTTCTACTTACTATCACACAAGCGTTTTGGTTGGAAAAGACCTTTAAAAGCATCGACTCAAAGCATCATCCAATTTTGCCAAGGCTGGGGCTAAAAAACATGTCCCTCAGCATCACATCTCTGCCTCTTTGAAACACCTCCAAGGGTGGGGATTCAACCACCTCCCTGGGCAGCCTGGGCCAGTGGATGGGAACCCTTTCAGGGAGGAAATTTCTTCTAATCTGCAACCTGAATTTCACCTGATATAACTTGAGGTCATTTCCTCTCATACTAGCATTTATTACCAGGAAGAAGAGACCAACTCCCACTTGGCTTCAGCCTCTTTTCAGGGACCTGCAGAGAACCATAAGGTCTTTCCCTATCCTCCTTTCCTCCAGACTGAACAACCCCAGGTCACTCAGCTGCTCCTCAGCAGCCCTGTTCTCCAGACCCTTCACCAGCTTTATTGCCCTTTTCTGAACCCACTCCATCACCTCACTTTCTTGGTTCTGCTGGACATACTATTCCTGATCCAGATATGGATGCTGGTGATCTTCCTGGCCACCCAAGCACACTGCTGGCTCATGTTCAGCTGCATGTTGACCAATGCCCCCAGGTCTTTCTCTGCTAAGCAGTTTCCATCCACTCTTCCCCAAGCCTGGAGTGTTCATGGGGTTGTTGTGATCTAAGTGCGGGACCTGGCCCTGGGTCTAATTGGCTCTAGTTGGCCTCAGCCCACTAGTAAAACACTCGTTTTGCACACATGAGCTATTCCTGCATTCCCTTTCAGAAGCGTGTAGCACTCCTCTCATTACCCATTCTGGGTGCAAAGGACTGTGACCATGGCTGTCCTGCCCTCATCTGTGTACAGTGATGATTAATGATGCAGGGAGCAGCAGTTTCATTAGGAGATGAGATGCATTTATTAGCATTTTAATCAGACTCTGATTGCCACATGAACTGAGTCAAAAAGCCCACTAAATGTTGACTCTGTTTGCACAGGATTTAGTGCTTTAGTCCAAGACATATATAAAATACATTTGTCCCAAGATATGTTTCTAAAGCAGAACCCTGTGAGCATGCTTTGTCCTCTCCAACCTTTGGTTGGTATCTAAAAGGTTGAGCTGAAGCATAAAAAGGACACTTCTCCAATTTGTCTTATACAGGTCTTGCTATGAGCTTGGAAATGAACTGAACCTGGCCAGTGGATCACAACTTGCTCATGAAAACAGAGAGAAATGTCACAGTATCACAGTATCACCAAGGTTGGAAGAGACCTCACAGATCATCAAGTCCAACCCTTCCTCCTCCTTATTCTCTGACCTGTGTGCTCTCAAGACTGTTTCTTGCCCTTTTTTCCCTCCCTTTTTGCCTGTCTGGTGTTTTTTTTCCCCCCTTCCTAAACACCCTTTCCCTCAGGCGCCACCTGTCCATGCCTCCTGGCAGGGCCATCTGCTAGAGGGTAGGGAAGCTTTACAGCAGGGTCTAGACAGGTTAGATGGATGTGCCAGGGCTAACTGTATGAGGTTCAACAAGGCCAATTGCCAGGTCCTGCACTTCTGTCACAACAACCCCATGATAAGTTAAAGACTGTGTGGTTGGAAAGGTGCATCTTGGAAAGGGACCTGGGGGTATTGGTTGACAGTGACTGAATACAAGCCAGCAGAGTGCCCAGCTGGCCAAGAAAGCCAATGGCATCCTGGCTTGTATTACAAACACTGTGGCCAGCAGGGACAGAGAGGTGTTCATGACCCCGTACTTGGCACTGCTGAGGCCACACCTCAAGAACTGTATTCAGTTCTGGGCCCCTCTCTATAGGAAAGACGGTGAGGGGCTGGAGCCTGCCCAGAGAAGAGCAACAAGGCTTGTAAAGGGCCTGAAGCACATGGCCTACGAGGAGCAGCTGAGGTTGTTCAGTCTGGAGAAGAGGAGGCTGAGGGGAGACTTCATTGCTCTCTACAATTACCTGGAAGGAGGTTGGAGCAAGGAAGGGGACAGCCTCTTTTCCCTGGTGGCAAGCAATACAACTACAAAAAATGGCATCAAGCTGTGCCAGGGGAGGTTTAGGCTGGAGATTAGGAAATATTTTTTCACTGGAAGAGTTCTCAAATATTGACATGGTCTGCCCAGGGCAGTGGTGGAGTCACCATTCCTAGAGGTGTTTAAACAGCATGTGGACCTGGAGCTTAGGGACACTGTTTAGTGAGGAACTTGCAGTGCTGGGTCAAAGGTTGGACCGCATGCTCCTGAAGGTCTCTTCCAACCAAAGATATTCCATAGAAAGAAGGAAAGGATCCAAGAGCATCTAATAAGCTGTAAAATCTCCCTTAACTTTCAAAAGCTTGGGAAGACCAGTAATAATTATCTACATTCAATACAGCTGACATTTGCATAGGCACTTTCCTCCTGTGTACATTCACCTCATTTCCATAATGAAAGTATCTCTTGCCCAACCCATCACAACACCTATTGTATAATGAAATTTAAAACTAATGAGCCATATCCTAACAGCCATGAGTCAAGTCAGTGTGCATTAGTAGTCCATCTGCAGCTATCCAGGGAAAGAAAGAACAAGGCTAAGCACATCCAGTAGCCTGTTTAGCGCACAGCCTGTTCTGTGGGCAGCAAAACCAAATTTACCATCTCTGATACTTGAACCAAAAGCCAAAACCCTTTACTTAATGTGCACTCAGACATTAATGCCCTTTGAATCTTTCATAATACGGATAGTGGGGGGGAGGAAGAGCAATAACAATAGCAGCGTTTGTGGAACTACAGTATTTTGCTGACTGGCACTCAGAAAAGCTGGGCTGGGAAGGCAGAAGGATGGTTTCCCTTACTATCCTACGGCCCTGCTGCTAGTATAGCTGGAGTATACTGGAAATGTTTTCTCCTCCCTTCCTCTGGGCCCAGCAGGACAAGGCAAAGCAGAGGATTGCACATCACAGCCACTACAACAAAGTGCCACATCCAGGATCACCTCATACTGCAGCATTTTACAGTGCCCATTACTAGAATCCACAAGCAGATGTGGTGCACAGAAATAACTCAATGAAGTTATAATGAAGTCCAAAGTTTAATTAATCATTTTAAAACTTGAGTAAATGCTGCAAAAGCCTTCAGACATTGAGAAATGTACCAATACCACACACACTGCCTTTCACACATTCAGCCCAAACTGAAAGCCCAGAACTAAGTGCAACTTCTCATCTTTTTTCCTTACTCAGTTCACATCAATTGCTAGCGTGCTTGACGTGACATGAAAATAGCAAGCAGAAACATTACTAATACCTTCTCCTTCAAAGCAAACTTGAGGTGCTGCCATGACCTTTGAAATATTGATCATCTGAGTCATGCCAAAACAAACCCTCTGCCAGCTGAGGTCTGACTTTAACTTAATAATCACAGAATGCATCGGGTTGGAAGGGGCCATTAAAGTAATTTTGTCCAACTGCAGCTGTATGCAGGGACAGGTTGATCAAGGTCCCAACAAGTTTCACCTTCTAGGTCTCCAGGGAAGGGGGCTCCACCACCTGTTAGGGCAACTTGTTTCAGTACTTCACTGTTTTCAAAGAACTTCTTAATGTTCAACTTAAATCTACCCTGCTCCAGTTTCAAATCATTTGCCCCCATCCTATTACCACAGGCACTTCTAAGGAGTCCTTTCCCAGCCTTCCTGTAGGTTGCCTGCAGATAGTTAGATGCTGTTCTAAGGTCTACCCCACAGCCTTCTGTTCTCCAGGCTGAACAGCACCAACTCTCTCAGCTTATCCTCATAGCAAATGTGCTCCAGCCCTCTGATCACCTTTGTGGCCCTCCTCCAGACCCACTCCAGCACGTCTGTGTCATTTTATTGTAGGAAGTATTCACCATGACAGATGCACATCATGCTTGGGTCTTTCTCTTCGAGCTGGAAGAAATGACAGCTCTTTAAATTTGACTAGATGGCATCTTCACCTCTTGTGTGGCATAAAGTAGAAGCAGACACAGAGGGGAAGCAACAGTTCAAAGCCTCAGATGAGTCCTAACATCTAGAAGATGTTGCCTCTTTGACAGGCTCCACTGTTATCAATGACTGGTTCTTCTGATAACTTTTCCTGTTTGAATTTTAGTGGGAAAGAGCCTCCCATAGCTCTCCCTTCTCACATCTGATGATTCTTACTGTTGTCCTGTGTCTGCACACTATTCAAAACCTGCCAACACATCATTTCACCATTTCTGCCAGTGTGAAATGTAGTTATAATCTTATGTCCTTGCCAAATACAATCTGCAGTCAACAGAACACGTTTGTCCATAGTTAAATGATCTCCTAGGGCAACCTGCTCTGTTTTTTCCCTGACAGAAAAAACCTTGAACAATAAAGAACCTGTCATTAGCAAAACCACACTAACACAGATCTATTTTGGGTTACACAATGAATACTTCTGATGCTATCACACTTTCCAGACCCTCGTATTCATCCTTCACATTCCCCGATGAGGTGCCAAGCATTTTGGGAAGCTTCTTTCTTATGCATGCCAAGGAAATTCATTTAAGAAAAAAACATGGAAACAGAACTGTTTAGTACAATAAAGCTATATGACCTCAAGGATAAAACTTAGACTCTAAGGACTACGAATAAAAGAAATAAATGGTGAAGTCTGGTTCTTATTCAAGGAGACTGCTGCTGCCACTAGCAAGTTCTTTTATAACATTAAAAAGGGATTCTGAAGTTGAAAGTTTAAATAGAAAATATCTAGGAAAGGGACTACAACACATTGAAGCCACAGATCAAAAAAATATTATAACTATTGAATAAAGGATTCTATTTTACACAATAAAATAATTAAAAAGGCATGAAAAACAAAATGACCAGTTGATTTTTTTTACATAAAAGCTGGCCTCACAATACACACAAAACATTCCACACCACAACAAATCACCAAATTGAATGGCTCGAGGATTAACAATGCAAGTATAATTCAGTGTCTACAGTGAAATCAACCCTCATTAATAACATGTGAACATCATTACAGTATCTTATGTTTAGGTGCCCTAAGTGAAGGGAGTTAAATTTTAACTAATCACCCACTGCCCAAATGATCACATTAGTCTTGCAACAAATTAAGGGCTGTTAGTTTCATAAAGGTCAAACTTCATTACCTTCCTCCTTCCAGGGAGAAGCTTTTAGGTTTGTGAAGGAGACAGCACTGCCAAGGACAGCCAGCAGTCCTGGCATCTGCTACGTGTGGCCTGCAGAAAAGCATTTGTCTTTTGCACTTTGAGTTCACAACCTTCCATCGCTACCACAAATCTCCCAGGTGTTACAGATACTGCTGAAAACTCCACAGCTGGGTATAAAACGGTGGCTGAGAGACTTGTGGGCTGGGCACAGGCCAGGTGAATCATGACTCAGTTAAAACATGCAGCTTGTTAAGAAGGTGAGGCCATCGACAGTGTGGAGGGCTGATCAGAAAACTTTCATAAAATGACTCTGAATTAAGGTTTCTATATGGGACATCAGCACACTCAAATCAGCAGCACAGACTTGGTGATCCTCATTCCCCCTCTTTTTCAGGGTCTCCAATAGGCCCCAGTGGACTGGAGGCAGAGGGCTGTAAGAACTCAGCAAGTGAAGCTGACTTACTGGATTCTGGTTTATTTCTGCAATTCTCAAGGCCCTCAAGATAGCAGGTGCAAACTTGGAATAATGAGCTGTAGAGGAGATAATAATTGGGCAACTTCTGTCTTGTAATCGATCTGCAACTACTTTAGCCACAGCTGTGTGTGTATCCAAAATGTATCCTGTAGTGCTATAGACAGAGTGAATGGCAGCCAGGCAGTCCTCCTCTGAGCACCACCCAGCCACCAAGTCCTGCTGAAGCTTTCCAAGTAAATCTTTCCCTAGCTGGAAGTGGCCCTGATTTTCCAGCTGGTTATACAACTGTGTCACCAGTTGCCCATCCTCATTAGCAATCATGTACAAGTATCGCTCAAGATTAGAGGACTTCAAAATATCTACTGCTGGTGAAGAAGTGGGAATTAATTTTCTTTCCCTCAAATCATAAACACCTGTTCTTATGAAGTCAGTCAAAACATTATTTTCATTGGAAGCACATATGCATTTCCTAATAGGAACTCCCATCATTTTAGCATACAAAGCTGCTAATATGTTGCCAAAGTTTCCTGTAGGAATGCAGACATCTACAGGGCTTCCAGAAGGAACAATACCTTGATGAACAAGATCAAGGTACGCAGAGGCATGATAAACTACCTGAGGCAGCAGTCGTGCCCAGTTGATGGAGTTTGCTGCAGCTAGAGCTGTTCCATACTCCACTGTTAGGAAGCCAGTATAACCAGAGTTAGTGAAGATTTGCTTTATAGCTGTCTGGCAAAAATCAAAATCAGATTTGACACCTACTGACCATGCATTTTCTTTCTGACAGCCAATCATCTGCGATTTCTGAATTGGGCTTACTCCATCCTCAGGAAAAAAATTCATCACAGCAATTCTTTCTTTGTCCGTGTCATGGAGACGACTAAAGCCATCTAGGACAGCACTCCCTGTGTCACCGGAAGTAGCTACCAGAACCAAGTAGTTGCAGCTTCTGGGAATGCAGTATGCAAACATATGTGGCACCAACTGCAGTGCAAAATCTTTAAATGATGCTGTTGGTCCATGAAATAGCTCAAGGAGAAACTGATTGCCTGCCAGGTGCCTGACCGGTGCAATTTTAGAACAAGTGAAGTTTTCTCCATAAGCTGTTTCAATAATTTCTGCCAGCTTAGAAGCAGGAATGTCAGCAGGGTGTATGCATCTTTCCAGTATCACCTGGGCTCTTTCAATGTAAGTTGCTTCTATTAGGCTCTGCCATTCTCCAGCAGTGAATTTTGGAAGTCCTCTCTCAGGAACAAAGAGTCCTCCATCAGGGGCTAAGCCTTCCGTTATGACATCACTGAAATATTTATCAGAGTCTTTGTCCATGCTCCTCTCAGACCTACCAGACCTAGTGGAAATGAAAGTTTCCAGTTCTGAGTTCTGGTATCTCTTCACAGCATCAAGTACCTTTTCTGCTACAACCTCTGCTGCAATATCGCCTCCACAAAGAACACGGATGTCATGCCACCTTTTGTAGAACTGCTTCCTAAACTGAAGTATGTCCTTGAGAGAAACACCAGGAGACTGCCCCACAATGCGATCCACTTTCATTGACTGCAACCTGCTCATGATGACTGCCATGGGCACATCCAGGTACACAACTATTCCATTCGTCTTCACATGCTGCATGCCAGCAGCATGCATTGGATTGGACCCAGTAAGGGAAACGACACTTCCAGATGCTGAAAACTTCAACAGGGCTTTTCCTTCCTCCTCTAAAAATTGCTCACTACCAACATCCTGCAGTTTTTCTGACACGCTCATATTCCAGGTTGTTTCAAGGACATCATCATCTATATCTATGACAGGGCAATCCAGTTTCTGACCTACTATTCTCCCGACCGTTGTTTTCCCAGCACCCGGAGGTCCCATCAGGATAATATTTTTGTTTCCAACAAGAGGATGGCTTGAGAACCATGACTTCCAGATCTGTACAAATGCATCAGGTCTTGAAAGCATCAGTTTTAAACATGTGCTTGAAAGACTGGTTTGGGTTAGTAGTCTTAAAGGATGATGCCGAATGATGTGAAACATCTTCCGTTGGGTTGTTTGGATGACTATTTTTCCAAAGCCAACTTGACAATCCACTTAACTGCTTCAAAAAGAGAAAAAAACAAACAAACACACACATTAGTTAGTCCTTCAGCAAACACCTAGGAGAAAAAAACACAAACCAAACAATAAAAGATGTGAAATTCAGAACAAGAATTCAAACACAAATCTAATACCATGATTTCACCAGTGCCAGGAAGGTATCTTTCAGAACAAGACTCCTTACTTTCCTGCACAAAGCATTAGTAACTATCTACAGTTTTAACAACCATCAGCCAGGACAGGAATTCCAGTGAAAACTGGGCTGTGTTCCTGCTGTAGACACAGTTCGCAACAGCAGACCACATGGTTGAAATGTAGGAACCACTCAATTCAGTGGCAGTCTGCAGCTGTCAAAGATCTCAGGGGAGGTCAGGACTAAGGACTACAGACTACCAGAGTCTGGAATTATTAACACTGGACAACTTTCATTTGACTTTTCTCAGAGCTTTTTGCAGAGGAAAAAAGAAACCAAAACAAATTGTAACCACCCCAAAGAAACAATTCAACTTAAGCCTTCTCATGATCACAGACCACGATCCTGCAAAGGCTCCCACGTACAGAGGTTTAGGTTGAAGAGTAGAACAAACTCCTTCCCTGTAAGGGTTCTCAACTGTTACAAGCTCCCCAGGGAGGTGGCTGAATGCCTATCAGTGGAGGTGTTGGAAAGTGCAGAGATGTGGTGCTGAGGGACTTGGGTTAGCGTTGGCAGAGTTAGAGAATAGTTGGACAGGGCTTAATGGGATTTTCCAAGCGAAACAATTCTGTGATTTACCACCGCCCTCGCCCCTCACCGTTTTGACATCTATAAGGTGTCAAAAGTGCGGCTGAGCGAAGGTAGAGGCGGTGGAGGGCGGCCGAGCACACCGCACCGCACGGGGATAAACGCGACACCGCAGAGCCGGGTCGGTCTCGCCCGTCCGCCCACCCCAGCCAGCGCAACCCCGAGCTCGCACCTCCCCTCGGGAGCGGCCGCGGCGGCCCTGCGTGGCCCTGTCCCCTCGGCTGGGCTGGGCTGGGTTCGGTTCCGCTCGGCTCGGCCTGGCTCGGCCCTCTTCGCCCACAACCCCCCACAGGCGCCCTCAGCGCTGCCGCCCTCGCGCACGTAACGCCGGGGGCGGGTGCACGCGCCACAGGTGCCGCGCGCGCCTCACGCGCCCTGAAGCCTCGCCGCACCCCTCCCGTGCGCACGCGCAGCCCCAGGCCCGACCCGCCCCGATTCGGGCCCCGCCGGCTTCGTCAGCGCCAGCCGCGCCTGCGCAGCGCGGGGCCTTGCGTGGCGGGAGGCGGAAGTGCATGAGGTAACTCTGGTCCCTCCTGGCGCCGTTACCTAGCGACGAGCTTCCCTAGTAACCGCGGGACAACAGCGCATCCGCCCGCGCCCGTCAGGGGTTCCGCGGCGGGACCGAGCTGCCAGCTGAGGGCGGGCGCAGCGCCGGCAGGGAGCTGCGAAGGGAGGAAGAAGAGGCAAGGTGGGCGCTTTCCCGTGTCCAGGGCCTTTCAGTGTGGTTAGTGTTTCTCCGCGTCCGGTGTACCTTGGCCAGAGGATGGCGACACAGTTTGTCGAGGAGAGCATCTATAACCTCCTGCCCCGCCTGGAAGAGAAGCCTGTCAAACCTGCCAGGTAGGTGGATGTGGCAGTACCCCTTGCAGACACTGTGACTGGTTCTGGCAAGGCAACACGTCTTACGGGGAACAAGTGTTTAAAAACATACTCTAGTTTTGCTGTAGTTATTTCACCTCCTCATGAGTCACTAATTAGCATCTGAAGGTTTACTGCCCGCTCCATGAGCTGATGATTCAGTTTGGTATCTCCAGTGTCATCTTGTTCATTGACAAAGAATTTACCAAGCTGTCTTTCCACGCAGAGATGTTCCATGACATCTTTGTTATTCACACTTAAAGCAAATTTTCAGTGAACAGCTGAAAACTTGGAGTTTTAACTTTTTTTAATTGGTGCCACATTTCCATTCTCTTCATCTGTCAGGTGTGTCTGCTGACATTGTTTCTTTTACTTCTCTTTCTCACACCTTACCTCAAAAACCAGTTTTAAAAGTCTGTTGCTCCTATGGAAACTCTCCTTTGAGAGTTTCTGTTAAATCCTTGATTGCTAATTATGCAAACACATGTTGTTTTCTTTAAGTCTCTGTATAGGAAATAAAGCTGTCAGCATTTTCAGTGGAAGGTTAATACAGGTCCTAGCTTGATAGCTTTCAAATATCAGTGACACTCATTGAAACAAAGACAGACACTCCTTTTCAGGTAGAAGGGTCCAAACCTGTGTGATTTCTAGTTCTGAACATTTTCTATATAAAAACACATCACTCAGAATTGTTTGTTTCCAGTATGAGAATATGCAGCAGAGGAAAGTGAAATGACAGCATGGCACACGGCACATTAAATCCGTTCCTGTCTTAGCAGCCTTCAGGGATTTGGGTACTGCATGGTCTAGTCGATGTGGTGGTGTTAGGTCATAGACTGAACTTGATGATATCAGAGGTCTATTCCAGCCTCAATGATTCCATGACTATCAGGTTTAGTTTAGGCTAGGGATTCTTTAGAATGGATGCAATCTGACTAAATCCCCTTCTGAACTCACTGACTTGTGTTTTCACCCCACTTTCTGCTTTTATTTGCAATGTGCCAAATATCCAGCTGGTAACAACAGTGTTGCACATGGTTAATAGCAGGATCTGGCCAGTTTGAAGCAATACATATAAAACCTTGGGTCCTCTTTAGCCTTAATTTTTCCCCCCTGACTGTCCTCTAAGGTATGTATCCACATTTAGACCATCTGTGAAACGTGAAGCAGAGAAATATAAAGCTCAGTGGAAAACTATGGGACCAGCAAAAGTTGCAGTGCCATCTCCAAAGAATTTTCTGAAGAAACATTCAAAGGAGCCCAAGCTTCCACCAAGTAAGTGTGGGAGTCAACTATATCAAAGCCTGCTCTAGTGGGAGGTGTCCCTGCCTACAGCAGGGGGTTTGAGCTGGATGATCCTTGAGGTCCCTTCCAACCTAGACCATTCTATGATTCTATAGCAAAGGTCATGTATGGGTTTAATTATAAAATTGATAACGTTGGAAGTAACAAATAATTATGGGGAAGGAAATGTGCAAGACATTTTCAATCATTTTTGTATGCAGGGGCCATTTCCATTGTGCCTTTTAAGGTATCTGTAATGCTAAAATTATTTCTTTGTTTTACAAAAGTGTTTTGTATTTATTGTGTAAAATACTGAAGCAACAGAGGACCATGATGATGATGAGGGTACTGGAGCATCTCTCTTACAAGGAGAGGCAGAGAGACCTGGGGTCAGTTAGTCTGGAAAAGAGAAGACTGAGAGGGGAATCTTATAAACGCTTATAAATATCTAAAGGGTCATATCATGAGAGTGGGGCTGGGCTCTTTTCAGTGGTGGCCAGTGGTAAGGCAAGGGACAATGAGTATGGAGGAGCTTTCACTTGAACTTAAGGAGAAACTGTGCTTTGAACGTGATAGAGTGGAACACACTGGAACTGAGTGCCCAAAGAGGTTGTGGCATTTCTTCCTCTGGAGACTTTCAAAACATGCCTGGATACCTTCCTGTACAGCCTGATTTAGGTGATCCTGCTTTAGCAAGGGAGTTGCGCAAGATGATCTCCAGAAATCTCTTCCAACCCCTACCGTTCTGATTCTATGCCAAGGAGATTACATACATGATTAGAAAATACAGTAACTATTTACTGTTGTGTGGTACAAACCCAGCTGAAAGAGGAAAAAAAATCTATCTCTTTGGCTGCAGCTATTCAGATGCCAAAGATGTGTGGATGGTATGGTCTGTCCTGCTGGTATTTCAATCTGCGATTATACAGTTTAGATTTGCATGGCATTAATTTCTGCGAGTGATCCTTAAGATTAAAGTCAGTAATATGCAATGGAGATACTAAAAGTGAACTAATTAGGAGATATTAAAAGTGAACTAAATGGTTTAATGCTTGAAGAGACATGGCAAAACTATCTGTGCCTTTCCTGGAGTTACAAGCAACATGTAGCTTTTACTCTTCATCACTCATTGTGAGCTTTTAATCCCCTAGTAATGAATTGGTTGGCAGTGCTCAGGATTGTTTTGCAGAGCTGCATGTCACAGAAATAAGAAAGTTGGAATATTCTGTTGCAAAATGCATATTATCTTTGTGCCTAAGCCATAATGCTGGGTATAAGGAACTGACAATTCTAATGTTCAGCCTCATGGCTGGTTCTGCAAGGGTGGAGTAACCTTCTGTGACTGTATGCTGTCACCACTTGTAATTGAGTTCTAAAGTTTCAGCTTGAAATTGGTTTTAACCTGCAAAAATAGAAGAGCTTCACATACAGTATGTAAGAAATGCTGAGGAAAATAAAGAGAATGTAGCAGTCCATAAGATCTCTTTTACCTGCATTATAAAACAGGGTTCTCTACTTCATATTTGCTATGTATTGGCATGTATGTATATATAGACTCATTTTTCTCAGCCAAGTGGCTCACAGTATTTCCATTTCAATTTGTTGAAGTAGAACTATTTCGTAGAGCTGTATAGATTGATAATTAATACAACTAGAAAGTTGTATTAATTGACTGCTGGGCTGCTAGGCCCAGTCCTGTTGAATATCTTTATTGATGATCTGGGTCCATCATTCAGTAAGTTTACAGATGACACCAAGCTAGGAGCAGGTGTGGATCTGTTGGAGGGTAGGAGAGCCCTGCAGAGGGACCTTGCCAGGCTGGATGGGTGGGCAGAGGCCAATAGGATGAGATTGAACAAGGCCAAGTGCAGGGTTCTACACTTTGGCCACAACAACCCCAAGTAGTGCTACAGGCTGAGGGGACAAAGTGGCTGCAGAGCAGCCAGGAAGAAAGGGACCTGGGGGCGCTGATACATAGTAGCTGAAGATGAGCCAGCAGTGTGCCCAGGTGGCCAGGAGAGCCAATGGCATCCTGGTCTGGATCAGGAATGGTGTGGGCAGCAGGACAAGGGAGGTTATTCTGGCCCTGTACTCACCACTGGTCAGGCCAGACCCTGAGTGCTGCATCCAGTTCTGGTCTCCTCAATTCAAGAGAGATGCTGAGATACTGGAATGTGCCCACAGGAGGGTGACAAAGCTGGTGAGGGGCCTGGAGCACAGCCCTGTGAGGAGAGGCTGAGGGAGCTGGGGGTGTGCAGCCTGCAGAAGAGGAGGCTCAGGGCAGACCTCATTGCTGTCTGCAGCTACCTGAAGGGAGGCTGTAGCCAGGTGGGGTTGGTCTCTTCTGCCAGGCAACACAGCAGCAGAATAAGGGGACACAGTCTCACGTTGTGCCAGGGGAGGTCTAGGCTGGATGTTAGGAGGAAGTTCTTTTTCCCAGAGAGAGTGATTGGCATTGGAATGGGCTGCCCAGGGAGGTGGTGGAGTCACTATGCCTGCAGGTGTTCAAGAAAACCCTGGATGAGGCACTTAGTGCCATGGTCTGGTTGATTGGCCAGGGCTGGGTGCTAGGTTGGGCTGGATGAATTTGGAGGTCTCTTCCAGCCTGGTTGATTCTATGATTCTATAATGGAGCTTGGCTTCCTAATAGCAGTAAGTGCTTTGGTGGCTGCATTTGGAGTCAAAGTACCAGAGGCTCAGAATGACCATGATATATCATAGCTTTGAGCCAGAGTAGTTATTTCATTGCTGTCATTGGATCCTACCAGATCTTGAGAAGGAACTCATTATCTGAGAAGGTTCTGATACCTTTGCTGAAGGGAATTTGTCACATATGTCAGAGAAGCTGCCCTGCTTAATCACTTCTCTTATTCCAAGATATTTTAATCACTTGAAACTTAATCAGTTATCAGCTGTCTGAATGGGGTTGTGGTGTTGTGTCCGTGGTGTCTGTGTCACCTTCCAAACTGGTTTTGATACAACTAATTAAAAAACTCTTTGTAAGGACAGAACACAAAGACTGCATATTTTCCCCTAAATTTTGGGCTAGTGTCATGCTTTTACAGTCTGGTTGCTACTACTTCCTTCAGAAAGGTGTGTTTCCTAACCTTCAGCTGGATCCTGTTGTATCACTGGTCTCCTGCACTCGTTTTCATCAAGCCCAGTTTCTGGCTCCAGCAGTAAGGACTCCTGAAACAGGAAGTGTGCACTGATGTACTGCAGATCAGGCTCAAGTGTGTACCACTGTACCTCAGTCCAGTGAAGCTCACTGAGAAGCGTCAGAGATCTTGCTTCCAGACAGACATCCTAAGAGAAACAGATATTTCAGTCTGTGTGTCCAAGAGTATCAAGTTAATGGCAAGCTATCAGGTTGTAAAAACAAAACCTAGGGAAGCCCTGGCTGGTGGGGTCAACATCAGGAAACCAGCTGTTGTGACACTGCACTTGTTTGCTGCCAGAGAAGAACATGAACTCACATGGCCTGAATCAAATTATTATCTGTGATGATGACTGTGAGTTAGAGATCTGTCTAGTGGGAAATATGGTAGGAAATGAATTGCCTTTCATCACTTACCTGGACTGAGACTGCTGGCTTTCTGTTGGCACCATGAAAAAAGTATTAGACTAAAAAGGAAGAGTTTTTATGTTCTCTGGAGAAAGAATTGTGAGAAGTTGTCTATGAGTGCTAGGAAGCAGCAAGAACAGGGCTTTGCCCTAAGGAAAGGTAGGGCAACCACAATACAGGCTGGTCAGTGACCTCACCAACAGGCTGCAGTCCTACTACACCAGAGGCAGCCAAGCAGAGTGGGATGGCGATGAAAATATGGCCTACCAATGGCCTAATGACCATCACACGAGATGGGGTAATGGGCCAGGTCCATCCATTGATTCCACACAGCTCTTCAGGAACAAGACTAGAGGGCAGGCACTGAGAGCGTAGGGCTGAGCTGAAATGGGGCTCCTAAGCTTAAGAGTGTGGGGTGGATGTCCCAGATCAGGCTGGACATGGCCGCAGAAGGGCAACAAAGCTGGTGAGGGGTCTGGGACACAGCTCTAAGAAGCAGCTGAGGGAACTGGGCTTGTTTAGTCTGGAGAAACGGAGGCTGAGGGGAGCCTTCTGATACCTACAGCTCCCTGAAAGGTGGGAACTGGTCTCTTCTCTCAGGTAAGAAATAATAAGATAAGAGGAAATGGCCTCAAGTTGCACTAGAGGAAGTTTGGCTTGGAGGTGAGGAACAATTTCTTTGCTGCAAGAGTGGTCAGGCATTGGAACAGGCTGCCCAGGGAGGTGGCAGAATCACCGTCCCTGGAGGTGTTCAGATAGCCATGGTAGTGAGCATGGTGGTGCTGGACCGGTGGTTGACTTGATGGGCTTAAGAGGCCTTTTTCAACCGTAACGCTTCTATGATATTGTGATTAATGCCTAAGAAGCATCTCCATGTGCTAGTTTGAAGCTAGCTAGAATGTTTTGGTGAGAAGAACTAGATTACAGGCTGTGAAAGGAAATCAGTGGTGATGTCTGCTTCACTCGTAGGCTTGCTGAGATGTATAAGGACAAAAAGCAAAACCTAGATAACCACTTCTCGCTTCTGCTGCTGGCGAGCTTGGAGCTGAATCTCTCTCCTAACCACACCCTTTAAATAATCCACTTTGCTCCCTAACCCCCCTGGCCGAGCCTCCATTCTTCCTTGGGACTGGGGTAAGGTTGAGAGGGGTAGGGGGAAGGTGAAGGGGCGGTTGGGAGCCCCTCCTGGGGACTCAGGTTTCTGGAAGGGCTGTTGTGTTTCTGTATTACCTTTCACCTTGTCTATTTCTGTATATATCTGTATATACTGTAACTGTCTGCTTGTATATTGTGCTAGCTGTAAATATAAGCTTCATTCATATTTCCAGACCCAGCTGAGTCTAGTCTGGGTGATTTCTAAAGTTGGGGGGGGGGGGGCGGGGAACACCCAAACCTTCACAGTCCAGTACAAGTTGTTTAATTGCAT
Source organism: Tricholaema leucomelas (assembly GCA_013400475.1). Classification (NCBI taxonomy): domain Eukaryota; kingdom Metazoa; phylum Chordata; class Aves; order Piciformes; family Lybiidae; genus Tricholaema lacrymosa; species Tricholaema leucomelas. The sequence goes on from WAAF01005428.1 coordinate 264,365, forward strand.
TTGAAAAGAGTCCTGTGCTACTGCAGCTGAGAGGGAATGGGTGGAATAAGATGAGGAAAAGCCAACTAGCCCAACATAGTGTTTCCTAGGTTATGAACCTTCTGTTATGGCAGACAAGTCTGCTCCTTTTCACCATAGTACCTTTCAAGTCAATTCTTTCATGACAGACACAGTTGGTTTCTGCTTTTGTCTAATTTCATACATTCGAAAAATGGAATAACATCAAACTGCAAATCTCCTCATGGCTGTTGCTGAAAATGTTTCGATGCTCAATTCACAGGAAAAAAGGAAGAGGATAGTCAGAAATTACCTGCACTGTCAGTGCCACGGAGGACAGATCACCCAGTTATGGGAGTTCAGAGTAAAAAGAACTTTATACACACAAATGCAGTTGCTGCTATCACGACATTGCCTAAAAATCCTCGACCTTTTTATGTTGATAGAAGACAGGGAGATAAATATCTGCTTGAACCTTCAGGGCTTGTTCCAAAATACATTAAAAAAAAGGTAAGTTTTATTAAATTACAGTGGAAATCCTAACAGCAAGGCCTATTTTAGGTTCTCCCCTGAAATGTTTATGATTCATTTTGATGTTTCTGGGTACCACTGGTGTTTGTGCTAGAGTCTGAGGCTCTTCAGGGATAAATCATTGACACCGGCACCGTGCTTTGCCTTTCCTCTGTGCCCACTTGCTTATGGAGTCAGCAAAAACCTTGGCAGAATGCTGCTGCTAAAGCAATAGCCTGTAGGTTGGATTGAGAACCTAGGGAGTGTCTCATGTGAGGAGAAATGGAGTTCTCTGATGAATGAATGCTGGCTCTTTAGGAAAGACAGGCAGGGAAGAAGAGGAGGCAACCCTGAAGGGCAACCCTTCTCCCGAGTAACTAATGACAAGACAATAAGTAATGGGCTCAAGGTGCTTCAGGGCAGCCTATGGATGTAGGGTGGATGTCCCAGGTCAGGCTGGACATGGCCAGAGAAGGACAACAAAGCTAGTGAGGGGCTTGGAGCACAGGTCTTATGAGGGGCAGCTAATGGAACTGGGATGAGGAGGAACTTCTTTACTGTAAGGATCACAGAGCACTGGAACAGGATGCCCAGAGAGGTTGTGGAATCTCTTTGGAGACTTTAAAGACTTGTCTGGATTTATTCCTGTGTGATCTGCACTAGATTGTCTGGTCCTGCTCTGGCAGGGGGGTTGGACTCTATGATCTCCAGAGGTCCCATCCAACCCCTAGCATCCTGTGATCCTGTGGCACATTTCCAGCTGTCTTTGCAAATGTAATATAATGTGGATGACAGATAAGTCTTTGCTTCCTTCTCGTAAAGATATACCACCAAATTCTTCCTTGCCTTTATAGGATTATGGTGTGACACCAAAATATATTACAAAGAGAAATGAAGAAATGAAGAGAACTCGGGAAAAATACGAGGCCAGCATCAAGGAAAGAGCCATGAAACGGCTGTCTGACGAAGAAAGGATGAACATTCTGCAGGTGCATATTTAGATTTAGTGCTGCTGGTAACACAGACGAACGATTCGGCCAGGAAATGCTAGTCCATATAAACAACACAGTGGTAGTCGAGCTTTAGGCGAGGCAGGTGAGTTGGCTGCTTTCTCACTAGATGGAGCTGTAGAATAACTCTAGCTACAGCTTTAGTCCATTTTTAGGAGAACTTTAGTTCTGTTAGGTTCCTGCCCCCTTCATGACTTGGAATTTCAGTGAAGCGTCACATGAACACTGAAAAGCACCTGCATGGATTTAGTAGCAGTTCTGGGGCTCTGCTTGTGAATTGTGGAAAAGCAGAAATTGTTTGAGGCTTTTTTGGTTTGGCATTTTTGGTTTGCTTTCCTGTCCCCTGATACATCATGTTGCCACTTGTATTGACATCTCTTATCTCCACATTGTGACCTCACTCACTAAAATGTAAAGACATGCTTTAATATGTAGCAGGAGCAGAAAACATAATTCAATTGCAATTGCAATAGAACAGTCAGTTTGCAGATGACACTGAGCTAGGAGCAGGTGTTGATCTGTTGGAAGGTAGGAAAGCCCTGCAGAGGGACCTTGCCAGGCTGGATGGGTGGGCAGAGGCCAATGGGATGAGATTGAACAAGGCCAAGTGCAGGGTTCTACACTTTGGCCACAACAACCCCAAGTAGTGCTACAAGTTGGAGACAGAGTGGCTGAGAGCAGCCAGGAAGAAAGGGACCTGAGGGTGCTTGGTAGATAGTAGCTGAAGATGAGGCAGCAGAGTGCCCAGGTGGCCAGGAGAGCCAGTGGCATCCTGGCCTGGATCAGGAGCAGTGTGGGCAGCAGGACAAGGGAGGTTATTCTGGCCCTGTACTCAGCACTGGTCAGGCCAGACCCTGAGTGCTGCATCCAGTTCTGGGCCCCTCAATTCAAGAGAGATGCTGAGGTGCTGGAAGGTGTTCACAGGAGGGCGCCAAAGCTGGTGAGGGGCCTGGAGCATAGCCCTGTGAGGAGAGGCTGAGGGAGCTGGGGGTGTGCAGCCTGCAGAAGAGGAGGCTCNATGGTTGGAAAAAATGTGGTTTGTCAATATGTTTTGCCTATTCTCTTTCACACAGGTTTTATTGCATTAGAAATAATACTGTAAAAGAAGTAGAGCAGAAATGTTAAAAGTCCATTCTCTTGAATTGGAATTTCTCATGACCACATTTTAACCAAATTTCCTATCAAAATGAAGCTTGCATTACTATGATATTTGTTTATTGGTCTGTCCCTTAATAATTTGATCTTAGCAGCCACCTGAAACAAATTAGCAGAAGGATGGACATCTCCAAGATGCCAAATTGCCACCTAAAGTAAACCCAGGAGAATATCTAGAGAGAAAACGTAGTTGTCTAATTCACTTGCAAAGATCAGCTGGTTGATCAGCAAGCTCCAAACGAGTTGGCACAACAGTGCATGTCTTGTGTTAAGCAGGAGTATGGGAGAGAGCATTACAAAGAACATAACAGCAAGGGTGAAGACTAAGATATATTTATGGTGGGAAAGGCATGAGACAAACTGATGGCCCAGCAAGTTAACTATGCAGCAAGGCATGTGAGTTCAGCTGCTCACAGTTCTGCTTGTGGATTGATTAAAATGATCTTCTGTGGTTTTTAAAATACAGAACTGAATTGTATTGATTCTTTTTTATTATCATTTTAAAAGTTTTTAGGTTTGTTTTTCTTTATTATTAACTCAGTGTTTTCTTTTACAGTCTTTAAATTGTTCTTTCATGGGCCAGATCATTTACACAGTTATGTTGTCAGGAGAAATTAGTGTCCCCGGGGTATGTGGCTTCCACCCAGTGCTCAGCTGTAGCCATGTGGGAATTCCTGTCTGTTAAAATAATAGACATTGCTAGTGAACACATGTGCACCATCGAATTTGAAAGAAGACTTGGCAGTAAATGTCTGAGGACAAAAATCAAGCCTCACAGACTTACAAAAATAAAGGGAAATTATCTCTGCCAACATTTTCTGAACCTTCCATTACGCTTCCTTCTGCTGGGATTTTATGAGAATGAAAAAGAATGTTGCTAAATGCTGGAGATATTTCTCCCTGATCCAGTATCTATTAGAATTCCTTACATAGAGTTAGATCCTCAGTTTGTGATGGAGCCCATTGCAGTAGTGGGCAGCACATTACAGTGCTTTTGGAGGACTGCAAGGGAGGTTTTAACAAAGGGAATTATGAGCTGCTTTTGATCTTTCCACTCCAGAGGGACATTAGAGCATGCACTCATCACAGTTTACTCTGTCCCTATGGAGTGGAAAGATCATGTCTATTAATGTACAGATCTTAGTGATATCCAGACTAGTTTGCATTCATGTGCACAAAGATTTATTTAACAGAAGCTATGAATGAGCCTTCCACAGAAGTTTTGGAAAGGTGGCATTTACTGTCACGACTCTTTATGTGTGAACTACACCTGGCCCCTCCTAGACTATGAGTTTTCTTTAAGTACTTTGCAGCCTTGGATTGCAGAGACAAGGAGCTTTGCAAAACAGTAAATAGCTCTGAGGATTTTTAAATTGGTAGGTATTTGTATATGAAGATTGTTGGAACAACATTTATGGACAATAATCATAGAATCAGCCAGGTTGGAAGAGACCTCCAAGCTCATCCAGTCCAACCTAGCACCCAGCCCTAGCCAGTCAACCAGACCATGGCATCCAGGCTTTGCTTCAATACCTTCAGGAATGGCGACTCCACCACCTCCCTGGGCAGCCCATTCCAAAGCCAATCACTCTCTCTGGGAAAAAAAAACTTCTTCCTAACATCCAGCCTAGACCTGCCCTGGCACAGCTTGAGACTGTGCTGCTTGCTTGGGAGAAGAGACCAACCCCACCTGCCCCACCTGGCTTCAGCCTTCCTTCAGGTAGTTGTAGACAGCAATGAGGTCACCCCTGAGCCTCCTCTTCTGCAGGCTGCACACCCCCAGCTCCCTCAGCCTCTCCTCACAGGGCTGTGCTCCAGGCCCCTCACCAGCTTTGCTGTCCTTCTCTGGACACCTTCCAATATCTCAACATCTCTTGAATTGAGGGGCCCAGAATTTGATGCAGCACTCAAAGTCTGGCCTGACCAGTGCTGAGTACAGGGCCAGAATAACCTCCTTTGTCCTGCTGCCCACACCATTCCTGATCCAGGCCAGGATGCCATTGGCTCTCCTGGCCACCTGGGCACACTGCTGGCTCATCTTCAGCTACTATCTATCAGCACCGCTAGGTCCCTTTCTTCCTAGCTTCTCTCCAGCCACTCTGTCCCCAGCCTGTGGCACTGCAACAAGCACAAATTGCTCTTCAATAAATCCATTGCTTTGAATCAGTAGAATATTATTTTGAAAGTATGGCAAGGAAAGGTAATTTCTTTTTTTTTTAATTAATTCATACCTTGGATAAAAGCAGGCAAGCACAAGACTCCTTGAGTTCTGAAATAGAAGCAATGATCTTCAGAACGAAATATTTATGAAGAGTAATTCTTTTAGACTTCACTTCAGTCATGTTAATCAATTAGTCAATCTGGGAGAAAAGAGATGCTGAATAATAGTGGAGGAGTGTGTTCCCCAAAGTGTGGAGAGCAGAGGAAGAACAGAGCTGGGATCCAGCCACTTCTTCTTGTGGAGAGTGAAGGGTGGGGAATTCTCTTCACTGAGCAAGACAAACTTCACTGAGCTTAGACTGGATATTAGGAAAAATGTCTTGGCTGCAAGAGCAGTCAGGCACTGGAACACACTGCCCAGGGAGGTGGTGGAGTCATTATCCTTGGAGGTGTTCAAAGAAATGTGGACATGGCACTGTGGGACGTGGTTTAAGGGCCATGGTGATGTTAGGTTGATGGTTGGACTCGAAGGTCTTAGAGGTCTTTTCCAACCCAAACTATGAGGCTGGAAGTCACAATGTGCCATAAAATCAGTATGTCAGTTCAGCCTGGTTTCAGTTACAGGGCAGAGCTGAAAAGTTTTAGATGTGTAGATTTTGATTATCCTACTGAGGAGAGAAAGTGAGAGAAACTGTTGCATTAATTTCACCAGTCCCTTTGTGGAGAGGGACTTTTTACAAGGGCTTGTAGTGACAGGACGATGAGGAATGGATTTATGGTGGAAGAGGGTAGATTTAGACTGGAGATTAGAAAGAAATTCTTGACAGTGAGGGTGGTGAGACACTGGAACAGGTTGCCCAGGGAATTTGTGGGTACTCCCACCCTAGAGGTATTCAAGGATAGGTTGGAGAAAGCCTTGAGCAACCTGGTCTAGTGCAAGGTGTTCCTGCCCATGGCAGGAGGTTGGAATCGAATGATTTTAAGGTCCCTCCCAGTCCAAACGATTCTATGATAATTGCAAGAAGGCAAAGACATCTTTTACATTTATGGTTAGGTTCCATTCATCGTATATTGATGAATAGAACTTTGTTTTAACAGGTGTAGAAGAATGTTTCAGAACGATTATGTGAGGTTTTTTGGGCAGAGTTTTAGTCTTGAGCTTTTTGTCATGAAAGGTAAAGTTGCCTTTATTTAGCAAGGCAGTTCTTTGCACAGCAGCATTCAGGAGAGGTAGCAGTTACTGGAATAATTTTTGATAGAGTCAGTGACAGCAAGGAGGTTTTTAGTCCAAATGAGGAATAAGTTACCTGCAAATACTCTTGTAAATGTAGATTAGGAAGGGACTGGAATCATTTAGGTTTTTTGCTCAAATCAGTTTGTAGAAGTTAAACCATCCTGAGATCAGCTTGGTGGCCATGGTCTGAGCAAAGTCTTACTTACAGAAACTGGAGGTAGTGGTGAGATGAGCTGAAACTGCCACTGAATTTTGACTGGAGTTCTAAGTGTTGGTACTCTTGTGGTTACTTAAGGTTTGAAATAGCACTGTGTGTGGTGTGGTGCTATCTGTGGTAGCCAGGTTGCTGGTTATGGTGATGTGGTTGCTGTAGTGCAGTTTGTAAGGTAATTCCTGTTACATTTAGGAGAAAAGAAAGCACTTGAATAACAGGAGTTTTGAGGCAGCTTTTATGAGTCCTGGTAGTTCCTCAGTGATTGTGTTAGCATCAGACATAATGGAGCACTCAAAGTTGCCCATCTTTTGATGGTTGAGAGCACAGAAAGTCTCTTATATAGAATAGGAAAGAGTCACTCTTCATTTACCTGGTGCAGTTTTTTTCAAGACACTGAGAACTGCAGATGAAGTGAACAGACTTCCTTCAGTTCCTGGCAGGCTGCAGAGCTGCCTGTCAGTCACATGAACATTTCTCAGTTCAGCATTTTTGTAGCTTGTCCTTCTTTGGCTAGTTTAACTACTGTTTTGTTGCCTCTGAAAGATTGCAATGTTTTCTCTCCAAGGCACAGAGTTTTTTAAGGACCATTCCTTAGGCTGCATCAGAATGAGTCCATTTTGTTGATGTTGTTGTTGCAACTGCTTTGACTTTTAAGCATTTGATTAATTTGCTCCAATTCAGGTGATGAAACATTATCCATGTATTTATCTATAATTTTAACGTTGCAGTGACACTCATCAAATACAAACACTGACAACAACAGGCAAAAAAACCAAAGTGTGTGTGTGTGTTGCTCTTTCTGAACTAAGCTTTTCTCATGCATTTCCTTCCCATCTAATGGCACTAGGGGCTGAAAAAGAACTGGGAGGAAGTCCATAGCGAATTTCAACGTCTTCCACTAGTAATCAGCAGCATATCCAAGAAGCTATATAAAGAAAAGCTGGAAGCACAGATGAGACAACTGGAGCATGACATAGAAGTAATGGAGAAGCACAAAGCTATCTACATTTCAAATGAGTAACGACTGTTTTTCAGATATTGCCTCTTTCCTCCTTTTCTTTTTCTCTATCCCTACACCTCCAAGAAGTGCCCCTCTAAATTCTCAGAAGAAATTGGCAGCGCCAACTACTCACAAATTGTCAACTAATAAAAGTATTTTGTTTCTTAGAGAAGTTATTACTTTTAGCTCTCGTCTCTGCAATTCAGAAAACGTTTTGCAATGAAATTCTTCATTAAATTTCAGGTATAAAAGCATTAATTTAATCTGTTATTCTTTGTAATTGTTATTAACTGCTAAGATTGCTATAAACATCATACATAAAAGCATGAAAATTACTGTTTCATAGGTTTGGAGTAGCTCCTTTCCTTGTGTAACCAAAACAAAGTGAAATAATTGGCTGCTGAAGACAGCTTGGTAAATATAACTTTGGGGTGAGATTGCTTCTGGACTGGTTATGAAGGAGCTGTTGCACTTTAACAGCTCGAGTGGTTGTATTTCTAAACCATTTGGCTTCTACATAACATTTTGAGTACTCATTTTTGATTACCAAGCACAATTTTTATAGTGGAAGCCCACAGTAATACAGACTTGAGGCAAGAGAGACAGCACACAAAGCTTGCTGCGTGTCTGTTTATGTATAAATAACACTGAAATGCTCTAGTGAATCTACAGCTGAAGTAGGAGAATGTGTTCTGGTTGCTGTTCTGTGTGCAGTATAAGAATGAAAACAAGACACTTGCACATCAGTCAAATCCCAGGCAGAAATTATATCAGCACAACATGCTGCAATTATTTGCATTTAAAAATCATTGTGTGGGCTTTTTTTCTTTCTTGCTGTTTAAACTTTGCTTCAGATCACAGCTTTTTCTGTCTGGTATCAATCATTACCACCAGCAGCTGTTCTGACATCATAGAACCTGACATCAGCAGAGGATGAAGTAAAACATTTCAAATTGACTATTAAAAGGCAAATTTTCACATACATCAAATTCCTTTCATAAACTTGTCAAGGATTGGCTTTGAAGAGTTCACAGTGATTCCAGGGTGCATTTCCTGCTCTGCTTACACTCGTCTGTGACATGCAGCAGGGAAGCGTGGGTGAGCAGGAATGTGTGTTTTGTTCTCTGTAACTTCTTGTGAAGCAGTCATGTTTACTTCTGAAAGATGCAAGCTCACAGAAAGCTGTGGATTTGTAAAATAGGAATTTCATTTACTGTTTGCTCCTAGGAATGACTTCTGCTGTGTATTTTAACAAAAGCACAGCAATTATAAGCACTTAATAACACATCACATTAACTCCTAGTGAAGTACAAGATGCCTTTCTTACCAGATGCAATATAATCAAACATGGCTGGTTCTGATGCCTTAACCTCCCCATAGATTTAACTCTAACTTGCATTCCCACTGCCTCCCCCTCAGTTACCTGCAGCCCATTTGACTCTGAGCTAGTCTGAAGCTCTGGATTAGGCTTTTCCATGTATCACCAGTGCTAACTTTAGGGAAATGTGAAGTAGGTGATGATCTACCACAGAGCCTTAGAGGTTGGAGGGGATTTCCAGAGATCATCAAGTCCAACCTCCCTGCCAAGGCAGGATCATCCAGGGTAGTCCACACAGGAATGCATCCAGGTGGGTTTGGAAAGTCTCCAGAGAAGGAGACTCCACAACCTCTCTGGGCAGCCTGTTCCAGGGCTCTGTCACCATCACTGTAAGGAAGTTTCTCCTCATGTTGAGGTGAAACCTTCTGTGTTCCACATTGTATCCACTGCTCTTTGTCTTTGAGCTGTGAAAAGAGATTGCCCCCCTCCATTTGACACTCATCCCTCAGATATTTTACACATTCATAAGCTCTCCTCTCTGTCTTCTCTTCTTCAGACTAAACAGCCTCATGTTTCCCAAAATTTGGGACAAACAGCAAGGCCACACTTGGAATCATTCATCACTCATCAGTGACAGTGACTGCTTCCTAAATTGTCAGAGGGATATTATGATTATTTCTTAATTATAAGAAATTAGGAAATGGGTGGGAAGGGATGCAAAAAGTGCTTCTGCTTAACAGGAGAGGGAAAGACGAAAGCCAGGGCTCTCCTGTAGCTGTCACTAATGTCTGGGCTCCTCAATTCAAGAGAGATGTTGAGGTACTGGAAGGTGTCCACAGGAGGGCGACAAAGCTGGTGAGGGGCCTGGAGCACAGCCCTGTGAGGAGAGGCTGAGGGAGCTGGGGGTGTGCAGCCTGCAGAAGAGGAGGCTCAGGGCAGAGCTCATTGCTGTCTGCAGCTACCTGAAGGGAGGCTGTAGCCAGGTNAGGTCTCTTCCAACCTGGTTCATTCTATAATCACTTTGAACAGTACTGTGAGGTTTCCTTTGCATAAACCTGGTATGTAAAGTGCTCTGCAGGTAGCTCTGCTGCCACGCAGAATATTCCCCTCTTGGGAATAGCTCCAGTCACCTGTGAGGAGGGAGGTCATTAACTCCTATCTATTTTGATACGTTTACCACACAACCTCCTTCGAGTTATGATGATGGAAAACAAAAGTAGTGGTGAAACCCATTGGAAATAGACTCAGAAGGCTAACATTCCTCCCCTTTAACTCTCTCTGGGGAGCCTGACAAAATATCTTTACAGAATCCAAAGAATGTAACTTCGTATTTGTATGTTCAGGAAGTGACAGTACTGTGAGGTTTAAAATGTTCCTGAATCAACTGCCATGTACACTGTCGGTCTAAACTGAAGCAAAAAGCTGAGCAAACTTAATTGTTGGTTCATAAGAGACAGCAAATATTAACAGGAACAAGTCTCTCCACGGGCTAAACAGTAGCATTGCCAGTTGAAATGTTCCCTAAATTCACTAGTCAGTTACTGATAATCAGTGAGGTCAGGAGACAGCAAATCATTAAAATGCTTCTGGTAGTTCCTAATTATCCAAGTGCTATTTTTAAGTGGCCTGTATTAAACTGGCCATCAGAAAGCACATGCAGAAGAGGGGATGAATGCTCTACACGTCAGTAAGAGTTAGGCAGCCGAAAATATTTCCTGTTGGAAGTTGTGCATGGCAAAACAGTGTATCCATTTTGTAAAAATAGCAACATGAAATTATGATAAATATCTCACTGGCTGCTCTTCAGAATGAAACTATTTATATCCAGGAAGGAAGGGATCAGATATGGCATCGTCACAAACACAGGGAGTTCCTGATCGTATGGCTCCGATAGGGCTGCCTCCAGCAAGCCTCAGGTCTGACAGGAGCATATGGGCTCCATGTGGGCTGGTCTCAAAGCAAGGTGCTTTCCTGGGCTCTGCATGTGTTCCTGGGCACTCAGACTGCGACACTTCCTCGGAATCTTACTGGCAGAGGCCTAACCTCATTCCCCTCATCACAGTCTCACAGTATCACCAAGGTTGGAAGAGACCTCACAGATCATCAAGTCCAACCCGTTACCACAGAGCTCAAGGCTAGACCATGGCACCAAGTGCCACGTCCAATCCTGCCTTGAACAGCTCCAGGGACGGCGACTCCACCACCTCCCTGGGCAGCCCATTCCAGTAGCCAATGACTCTCTCAGTGAAGAACTTTCTCCTCACCTCAAGCCTAAATTTCCCCTGGCGCAGCTTGAGGCTGTGTCCTCTTGTTCTGGTGCTGGCTGCCTGAGAGAAGAGAGCAACCTCCTCCTGGCTACAACCACCCCTCAGGTAGTTGTAGACAGCAATAAGGTCTCCCCTGAGCCTCCTCTTCTCCAGGCTAAACAATCCCAGCTCCCTCAGCCTCTCCTCGTAGGGCTGTGCTCGAGGCCTCTCACCAGCCTCGTTGCCCTTCTCTGGACACGTTCAAGCATCTCAATGTCCCTCTTAAACTGGGGGGCCCAGAACTGGACACAGTACTCAAGGTGTGGTCTAACCAGTGCAGAGTACAGGGGCAGAATGACCTCCCTGCTCCTGCTGGCCACACCATTCCTGATGCAGGCCAGGATGCCATTGGCTCTCTTGGCCACCTGGGCACACTGCTGGCTCATGTTCAGGTGGGTATCAATCAGCACCCCCAGATCCCTCTCTGTCTGGCTGCTCTCCAGCCACTCCGACCCCAGCCTGTAGCTCTGCATGGGGTTGTTGTGGCCAAAGTGCAGCACCCTGCACTTGGAGCCATTGAATGCCATCCCCTTGGACTCTGCCCATCTGTCCAGGCGGTCAAGGTCCTGCTGCAGAGCCCTTCTGCCCTCCAACATCTGCCCCCAGCTTAGTGTCATCTGCAAACTTGCTGATGACTGACTCGATGCCCTCATCCAGATCATCTATGAAGATGTTAAAGAGGATGGGGCCCATTAAAGAGGATGGGGCCCCTCATGAGACAGTAAGGACAAAAATCTATGGAAGAGGTGATACAGGAGAAATTCCTCCCCGAGTTCGTTTTCCTTATTTGCATGTGAGTGCTGCTGGAGGAGGGCAAGTGCTGGCCCTCGGTGCATTTTGTGAGAAACTGGCACCACAAACTGCTGCTGCTGTGTTGTGTCTGCTCCGAAGCTGAAATCTAGTCCCTTCCCTGGCATGCCTTTCAGGGAAAACAACATCTCCAACCGTTTCAGCCCTGATGAAGGCAAACATCTCTCAGATAAGAAGATTGGAGATTCATGCAGATTGCTGGGAGTCTAGATAAACACTGGGCCTAGTCAACACTTTCATCCTCAGCTTTATGATGCTTATAATATTAATAATATAATTACAGGAGAGACAGGTGGCAAAACCTATTATTAAGGTTGGCTGAGATTTGCCATAGTTGAGCAGGGCAGCTGCTGAGCCCTGATCATCCACCCCAGCAACCAGAAGTGTATGGAGCCTGACCAAGCTGAGGACTGGCCACTTCACCCCAGGGGTGCACCTCTGAGGTAGTGATGTGAACTTGACTGCTGAATGCCTAGCTTCTAGTTTCCCCCCCGCGCCTCTGTTCTGTCTTGGTCTTGCTTCAGCTTCTTGTTATGCAATGTTATGTAAACAAAACTTGAGTGAATTCAGAGTTTCCATCCTCCAGGCTAAGCAGTGGTGTTATGGTAGCAATCCAGCGTGAGCAGAGCTTCTTGTTTGTGGCGTTTTCTTTACTGTTTGAAGGATGCTGAAATACATGTGAATTCCACTTCACCAAGTTACAAAAAACATACTTTCCCCCCCACACCCCCCCCAGACTGCACCTCCAGCAAACAGTTGTAGATGGGCAGCTATAGGCAAGTGGTAGACTGCATTCATGTCAGTAGCTCTTGGTGCTGCCATGAGGACAAACTTGTGTCCGTGTAGAGCGCTAGCCCACTTTGTTAATTCCTTATTCCATGCCTGCCTCTACAGCATGGAGACAATCACACAAACATGCAAACACTGAGACAGCTTCATCTTCAAATCCTTCCTCAAATGTTCTTTGCAGTGGTGCCCACCAAAAAGTCAACAACAGCTGAGCTGCTGCAAGCTGAGATCAGAGCTTATCTCACTGAACTGTGCCCATTCCCTTGAACTCCCCAGGCACCACAGCCAACTGTTTCTGGTCTTGGGCTTAGGCTGTAAGTTATCTCTCATGTGGATCATCTTTTTCTCTCTTAGCTTGGTGTCTGACACAATAAAATTCTTGTCTGCAAGTGGAGCTCCTACGTGCTTATAATAATAATAATAATAAAGACAATCATCTGGGAATGAATTAAGAGCATGCAACAAAGGGAAGGGATTCAAGTTGTTTACAGAAGGGATCTGTTTTCCAAGAACCTTCATGTCATTTGCTTTAGCAACTGGAAAGTAGGAGTTGAAGGAAGAGAGATGAGATTTAAAGCACTTAAGTTATTCCCTGGAGCAGTATGATTTATTCATGTCTTTGTCATAGAAATGCAATGCCAAATGACTTGTACCTGCCTTTTTCACTAGTAGCCATTAATACTGCATTTCTCATTCTGGGGAGTCCTGACTCCTGCAAACCTCCTGAGCCTACCTGTTTTAAACACAAGATAGGTGTGCCTAAAGTCAGAAGCTATGCTTTGACCATAGACAGCCCTAATGTAACAGTTTGAAAGCTGTTGTCTCAAACTTGCCACTCAAAATTAACACAATTAATGAAATTAATGCTTATTCTTCTCTCACTTAGGAGAGAGCCCCTTCAGGTGGCTCAATCCTCTAATTCCCAGAACTGCTGTGAAGATACCTCTAGAACTATTCCCATATTGCTTTGAGGGCCACTTTCAAGCTGAGGAAGCAATGCAGTGATTTTCTCTCCAGAGGGTAAACATTCAGTGGTGTTCAACATGTGGCCTCAAGCACTGCACAATGAAGAAAGAGCCAGGATTTGCTGTCTGCTCAGGAGAAATGCTCTGTCTTTTACACAGTAAAATGAGCTCATGTTCTAAACCCAGCATTCCAACACCCTCAGGGAGAGGTCATTCTGTGCAGCCACAGAGCTCAGGGGCTGGCCAAGCCGTGAACATTTAGCCACAAGAGAACTTGCTGGACCAGGCTCTGCTTTTCAACACCCTTTTTGCTGCTCCACTGTTTGTTCTAGGCAAGCTGTGAAGTATAGAAAATTACATCAAAGTCCACTGAGCTATTTTGGAAAAAAAAAACAAAAACCAAAAAACCCCAACCAACCAAAAAAAAAAAAAAAACCCAACCAAAAACCAGCACCAAAAAAAAAAAATAATCATTAAACTGCTCTTCATTTATTTTTAAAACCACAATTAGTTTAGCGTAGATTTCCCCAAATTTGCTGTAGTTTAAAATAAAGAGAGGAAAAAAGAGGGGAAAAGGAAAAAAAAAAATAAAGAAACTGCATGAACAACTTCCTTTAGAAGTTAAATTCATTACACTGGGTGTGACCCACTATATATTTACAGTTCCCAGACTAGTTCTCGTGGCTGTGTGTGAGGAATTTGTCACAGGATGTGATGGGAGCAGCATTTCTTGAAAATAATGCTTGATCATTCGAAACACCAATCCTGCTCGAGAGCTGCTGTGGGGAAACATTTGCATACTATGGTGAGGGAAATCAAGTTTATTCTTGTATTAAAGGACAAGAGGGAGACTTTGTTTGCATTGACTTCAGATATGAAGAACTCTGTATTAATAACGTGAACCTGAAAAGCAGGAAGAGTATCTTCAAGAGCCAGGAAATTGCAAAGTGAAGCTCTTGCTGCTCTGGTCTGGCACAGTGAGATTAATAACAGACAAAAATGTAGGTTTGTATTAAAGATGTTTATCACAGGCCAAATAAGTCAAAGCCCAGAGTTATGTCAAGCAGTGACTAACACTGATTTAAAGGTCATAAAAACCCCAGTGGGGCTAACATCTTGAACGGCAGCTTTTAGCCATCTTACAGACTCACAAGTTGCAGCAGGCTGGAAAGGACGGTCAAAGGGCATCTTGTCCAACCCCTCTGCAGGCAGCAGAGACACCTCCAGCTAGGTCAGGCTGCCCAGGGCCACATCAAGGCTCATCTTGCATGTCTCCTGGGATGGGTCCTCAACCACTTCCCTGGGCAGAGAATTTTAGCACTCTCATTATGAAGAACTTCCTCCTAATGTCCCACCTAAATCTCCCCTGCTCCAGTTTCAGACTGTTGCTCCTCATCCTACCACCACAAGCCTAAACAGTCCTTCCTTAGCCTTCCTGTAGCTCTCCATCAAATCTTGAATTGTGCAGAAGGTCTCCCTAAAGCCTTCTCTTCTCCAGACTGAACAGCCCCAGCTCTCCCTCTCAGCCTGAATTCCTAGCAGAGGTGCTCCAGCCCTCTGATCATCTTTGTGGCTCTCCTCTGGACCCACTCCAGCAGGTCAGTGATGTCTCTCTTGTGTTGGCGATCCCATAGCTGGGATCAGTACTCCGGGTGAGGTCTCACCAAAGTAGAGTGGCAAAATCACCTCTCTCAACCTGCTGGCCATGTTTTTTCTTGATGCAGCCTAGGATGCCACTGGCCTTCTGGGCTGCCAAGTGCCCGTTGCTGGCTCATGTCCAGCTTCTCATCCACCAGTACCCCCAAGTCCTTTTCAGCAGGGCTGCTCTCAATTTCATCATTCCCCAGCCTGGACTGATACCAAGGATTGCCCCAGCCTAAGTGCAGGACTTTATACTTTGCCTTACTGAAACTCATGAGATTTTCTTGATACTGAAGTTATCTTAGTTAATTTTCACAGCCTAGGCTAGACTCAGTACAGCTTTACTGTGACAGCTAAATGCTCTGAACTTCTCTTGTGGATCCTAGAGGCTAACAATGCTTTAAAGCCGAACTTGCAGTTTCTCAAGGTGCTAATTCTGCTGAACTGGAAGGTACACAGGAGATAGGGCCCAGCTTGCAGCAGCACTCCCACCACCCCCTGTAGCACAGTAGTCACAGTCACTGCTGTTCATTATAGTGCCAGGGAGCCCTGCCTAACTGGGGAATTTTCCCTAGAGCCTCCTGAGGTGCCTGGATCTAAAATGGCTTGAAATACTGTTCCATGTTATCCCAGGTGCCAGTAACACTGCCTGCCAACTAAGTTCTGTGCTCGGGGTCTTCAGCAGCCACCCTATGGGCTGAGTAACTGCCTCGGGCAGTGCACAAGGACTAAAAATTCTAGAATATATTAAAACTGGACATGAAAGCAATTTTGAATTGCTTTCTACATGCCCTAAAGCACTGTGCATTCTTTTGGGCTTAATATTCCCTTCAGTGATCATTTGACCCCAAAATGTCTTTCTCTGCAAGAACCTGGGGGGCTGTTTACCTTGTAACCACTAAGAAATGCAGGTTTATGCTTGATAAAGGTTGTTTATAGCTCTGCTGCTCACAAAACAGCTGCAGCAACAGGCAGAACCAGAATCAGAGCTCTTACTTCATCCCCTAATTGGCAAGCTTCTACCTAGGTAAGTCACACCTCTTGAAATATTCTGGATTTTCATGCTTTTCTTGTTTATTTTTGGTGCTTATGTATTAAACTGAGTTGCTACATGCTTGTTAGAAGTTCTTGGGAGAATACAAAACAGAGTGGCAAAAGCTAACAGGTAAGTCCATAGCAGTGTTTGTCTTGGACTACATTCTTATATCCCTACTATACTATATTCTTATATCCCTACTATACTATATCCCTGCCCCCAACCTTCTGTTTTCAATAATTCTTTACATTAGAGTTGTGGAAGAGTGGATGCTACATGTCCTGCTTCCATCAGCGACAGGGCAAGAGAAGAAAAGATGTGTAAGTGAAATGAGAATGTTTGTTGTGTGAAGGTCTTAGACATAAACACATTCACAAGGGATTTGGATGTAAGTCTGAACTTTGCTTTGTTTCTCCACGTGTTGCCTCTTCCATCTGCTCCTTTATGTCTTTTGGCTATGTGTACAGACCTACCCAGACCTACTTGTTAGTATGATTTACCCTATTTTCTTTGTTCTTTCCCCCTCTGATTGTCTCCCATGGTTGTATATCTAAAACTGTTCATTCTTTTTCCTCCTCTTTTTAGTTCATAAACAAACAGCTAAACAAAGATAATAGAAACAGTCTTCAAAATGCTTGCAGCCTTTTTTTCTCAGATACTATGCTTTAAATAATCACATTTTGGACCTAACTAAACAAGATTGTAAAAATTTACTGTACATTTATCCCTTCTACACCGGTTCATACTGTACTAACCCAATGTAAACAGCAAAATCCCTAGCAGCTTCCTTTCCATCATGCACAAAGAGCCTCGTTAATCCTGTGGGTTTACAGAACCAGGAATTTTCCTTGTCTGCAACAAAACTAAAACAAATAGATTATATTTTTCTCCAATGAAGAAAAATATTACAGGGAGAAGAGCAGCTTTGTAGATTGGACCAGTGGCTGCTGATAGCAGCACTACCATTCAAATTACACTCCAGCTACACTGATCCAGTGTTTCACTTCCATACTTGTAGTTATTGTTGTCAGCAAGACACAACACTACATTACACTTCTGAAGTGAGCATTGTAACATTCTTGGAAGAGAACAACACCAAAAAGAAGACTTGACAAAAGGCAGTCATCCAACCTTGATGGGAAGAACAAACATTTCCTGCTTAGGTTTTTCAGCACAAAGCCAGAGAAATTTAATTTTTAGTATCTTGTTCATGTCAATCTTTTCCAAATAGTTAAGCACTGTGGTGCAGCCAGACCAATCTCTTATATTGCAGTGGGTCTAATAAGGAATGGCTAAAAACCCAGAGAACTCTGTAACTAGCTCAAAAGAAACTAGGACTTAGCCAGCAATGGCAAAATTAATGTGAGTTTCTAGCTGTAATCCAAATAGCTTCACAGCTATAGGACCCAGTTCTGTGATGTTTATGCAACAGCAGGTTTCATGTGGTGGCAACTGAATTAGATTGTGTTAGCTTTAGGGCAGCTGTGGGCTTTAGAAGTTCTTGCCCACCTCCAAGCAAGAAGAATCTTCAGATCTTGGAAAGTGATTGTGGGTACAAATCAGAAGCATTAAACCCCAAAGTATAGATGAGAGAGCAGACTTCCTTTCTCAGTAGTTGTATGAAATATTGCCCATGAAATGCAAAATCTCACTTCTATTTTATAATCTTTTTATTGACTTTATGTAGCTTTGTGCAGGTCTGCTTATCAAATTCACTACTTTTTAGTAAGTTTATTTTAAAGCATAGCGAACAGAAACGATTTTGTTTTCAGCATACCCCAGTCTTGACACACAGGCATCACTTCTGAGGCAGGCATCTTCTGGGAGAAGCCTCTGTCACTCTGTAAACCTGCTCTTCTGTCCTTTCAGACATGTGAATTGTAGCATTATCTCTTTTAAGAGAAGTTCCTTAATCCACCAAAAAGCAAACAGGTCTGGCTACATAGGAGAAACAAAGCATTTATCACAAGGTAATTTTCAGTTGCTTTAGACTTGGCCACACTTTAATTGGTGGTTCATTCATGTAAGCCTTCTTACCACCAGCATCCTAAGCTATAATTCTATCAGTTCTCATGTCACTGCAGTAACAGGATGCACCTAAAAACCAGCCCAGATTGAACACCACACTCCTGCTGCTGACACACCCATGGTGTTCTCTGTATCCATCTGTTAATGGTTGTGTCCTACAAGTCTCAATGACTACATTCAAGAAGAGTAATGTCGCAAACAGAAACGTCTTCCTACTTGGTCAAGAAGAGCCCCTCAGCTATCATTCAGCGTATTTAATTATGCCCAGGTCTCTCCTAAAAGGAACTTCCCCTTCCTTTAGTAATTTCTAATATAGGAATGGCAGAATTCTAACAGATTCTAACAGATGAGTAACAGAAATCACAAACAACTTTCAAGAACATGAAAAGCTGAATTGGATCCACAGTGGACTGAGAGGCTGTCAGCCAAAAGATAGGTCACAAAAAGGATAGAGTTAATCTAAATTTGAATTTCTTAAAATAGGAATGTAAAGGAAGGCAATGATGGAAGAAACAATTGCCTTCTCATCTGTGAGGCTACAAAGGCAAAATATGACTAATAATGAAGACATTATCATCATGAAGACATCTGGAAGAGCAGACAGAAGACTGTGCAGTTCCTGTTTTCCCTCCACTCGGACAGACAGCATGAGCAGCACAGCAGTGGGCTGAAAAAGCTGGGAAGACATCGCTCGTTCTGGCGTGTACACAGTGGTGAGGATGAAGGAGCACCTGTTTGGAAGTCCCCATGGATGGAAAGCAATGAGTGAATTCTTGGAAGTTTGCTTTCTGGCATCATTTCTCCCTAGAGCATTAGCAATAAACCGGTTAAAATGCCAGTTTAAACCACACCTTTACGTTATATCCACTAACTCACTCAGCACAGGCCTCTCACCTAGCTCCGTCGGGACCTCTGCAGCAGCCTGCCCGTGTCGCTGCGTCGGCTCTCGCAGCCGCGCCTGTGCCTGCAGCCGCCTCCACCTCGCACCCCACTCTACGGGCAGGGCCAGCCCACCTGCAGCCCGCGCTGTGCCCTGCTTTCCCAGCACCTGCCCCAGGGCTCCCCGCACAAGTTAACCCTGCACTCCCTACTTCCTTTCCTCTTTAGAGACCCTCAGTTACCAAGCCTGTCCTGTGCCAAGGAGTGCCTGTTGGTAAGCCCCAGCCTCTGGCACTGCTTCCCAGGGCCTGCCCTCAAACACAGGGGTGCGGCCCAAGCCCCGGGCCTGCCCCCTCGGGGAGCCACAGTCCGGCGAGCTCCATCCTCCCCGCCAGCTCCCGCAGCCGAGCCCTCAGGGGCGCAGCTCCGGGCGCAGCCCGCCCCCCGGCGCGGCTTCTGCCCCTCTGCCTGGCGCCCTGGCCCCGCCCCGCCGCAGCCCCTCGGGCGGGCTCGCAGCAAGATGGCCGGGCGAGGCGGCAGCGGCGCGGCGGCGCGGAGCGGCGGAGGCCGCGGCGTTGTGGTAAATGGAAAGCGTCGCCCGGCTCGCTCTGGCCGCTCGCCCCCCCGCGGTGCGCGGTACCCCCGCGGCCCCTGCCGCTTTCGCTGCCCCACCGCTCTGTGCTAGAGACCCCCGCGATTGCGCAGCCTTGCTCCTGCCGGGCATCGGCGCTGCTCCGCTCGATGCCCCCCGCCAGCCCCCTCGTCAGGCTGGCTCGGCCCGCACTTGGGCAGCATAACCTCACTCTGACCCGGCTCACGTTGCCTCACGACGCAGCCCTCCGAGGGCTGCCGGAGGGGACGGTGCTTGGCCCGACCTGAGGGCTGCCGCGAGAAGATAGGCGTCGGGCTTCCCGAGCTGGGGCAGGCCGGCCGGCTCCCCGGGCTTCAGCGGGCTGTCGGCTTCCACAATGAACACACGGCCCTGAGCCGCCCCGCTGCGGCTGTGGCAGTTCCCCAGATTGCTCGAGTAACCGAGACCGGGATCCCCAGGGGTCCCGACGCGGGAGGGCTGCTGGGCTGCCGCGCGTCCTTCTGCGGTGGGAAAGAACCTGGCCTTTGACAGTGTGCCCTGAGTACCTGCGGGACCGAGTAAGTCGTGTAATAAAGAGCCAATATGCCCCCTGTTCTGAGAGACAAACCAGCTTCTCCCGTGAAGCTAACCAATGCTGCACTTTGGCCACAACAACCCCATGCAGAGATACAGGCTGGGGTCGGAGTGGCTGGAGAGCAGCCAGACAGAGAGGGATCTGGGGGTGCTGATTGATACCCGCCTGAACATGAGCCAGCAGTGTGCCCAGGTGGCCAAGAGAGCCAGTGGCATCCTGGCCTGCATCAGGAATGGTGTGGCCAGCAGGAGCAGGGAGGTCATTCTGCCCCTGTACTCTGCACTGGTTAGACCACACCTTGAGTACTGTGTTCAGTTCTGGGCCCCCCAGTTTAGAAGGGACATTGAGATGCTTGAGCGTGTCCAGAGAAGGGCGACGAGGCTGGTGAGAGGCCTCGAGCACAGCCCTACGAGGAGAGGCTGAGGGAGCTGGGATTGTTTAGCCTGGAGAAGAGGAGGCTCAGGGGTGACCTTATTGCTGTCTACAACTACCTGAGGGGTGGTTGTGGCCAGGAGGAGGTTGCTCTCTTCTCTCAGGCGGCCAGCGCCAGAACGAGAGGACACAGCCTCAGGCTGCGCCGGGGGAAGTTTAGGCTCGAGGTGAGGAGAAAGTTCTTCACTGAGAGAGTCATTGGACACTGGAATGGGCTGCCCAGGGAGGTGGTGGAGTCGCTGTCCCTGGAGCTGTTCAAGGCAAGGTTGGACGTGGCACTTGGTGCCATGGTCTAGCCTTGAGCTCTGTGGTAAAGGGTTGGACTTGATGATCTGTGAGGTCTCTTCCAACCTTGGTGATACTGTGATACTGCCGTGGCATACATTGGCTGTGTTCATTTTATTGTGGAGTTTGGGTTTTCACCGAGCTGCAGAGCAACTGGCCAGCTGATAGCCCAGAGCTGGGGGCTTGGTGCAGGCAGTGATTACACCCTGTCCATGCCAGTGTCCCTCCGTCCCCCTTCCAAGCTCAGTTGTGGTTGAGCTCTGTCTGAAACCACTGAGCATCAGCCACCTCTTCTGGCTTCAAGCTGCATGAGGGTTTGGAGTTGGAGCTTCTTCCCTGGAAGGATTCTCAACCACTGCAACTGGCTGCCCAGAGAGGTGATTGCATCCCCATCCCTGGAGGTGGTGAAGAGACAGAGATGTGGTGCTGAGTGACATGGTTTAGCCTCAGCCTTGGCAGAGTTAGAGAATGGTTTGACTAAATAATCTGAAAGGTCTTTCCCGACCAAGTCGATTCTATGATTCTGTGACATTTCTTGGGTGGATGACTGTATTTAGCACCAAAGCAGCACCAGGCTATTGCAGAGGAGATGAATGCTCATAACCATGTTCTACTGTACAAATGCAATTTCTTCCACTTGCTGCACACAAATGTCTGCATGCACTCCCCAACCTCCCCCAAACCCAACCAAAAGTAAGGCCAGCGTGGTAGGATTTAAGTGTACAAAAGCTGCACTTTGTTTGATGCTCACTTACATATTTTATAGCAAAGCAGATTCCAGGTTGTTGCCTTGAAGTACTGTGCTCAAACCTCACTCCACCCTCTTCACCAGACAGCAAAACTACCAGTGTTCTTCCAAAGGTGTTGGAATCAGTCTCCAGCTTCTCTCTTGAGTTCTCAGGGGAATGCTTTTGGGTATTGCCATGTTTTTATATTCCTTTGTGTATACGTTCACATCAACTTTCTAAAGACACACTGAAGAGTTGCTGGTGGGCTGCATGAACATGCCAAGCCTGAACCTTAAAAGTAGTCTTTTCGATCACTGTATATCTTTTTTTCCCCACACACTTCTGTACCAATATATTTTGTGTGTGTGTATATATATATGTATATTTACCCACTTGAATACCACTTTTATTGAAGCAATCACAACTATTTCCTTCGAATTTTCAAGGGCTAAAGACAGAATTAAATAGAAGTTGAGGGAGTGCAGAGAAAGGCAAGGAAGCTGGTGAAGGGCCTGGAGAATAAGTCTTGTGAAGAGTGACTGAGGAAGCTGGGGATGGTTAGTTTGAAACATCTGAGGGAAGACCTCTTGGCTCTCTGCAACTCCCTGAAAAGAGTTGTGGAGAGGTAGTTGCTGGTCTCTTCTCACAGGTAATTAGTGATAAGACAAGAGGGAATGGCCTCAAGCTGCCACTGGGTGGGTTTAGACTGAACTTTAGGAAACATGTTTTCCCATGAAGAGTGGTCAGGCATTGGAATGTGCTGCCCAGGGAGGTGGTGGACTCATCAACCCTGAGTGTGTTTAAAGGTTGTTTGGATGTGGTGCTTGGGGATATGGTTTCAGGATGAACTTTGTAGAGTAAGGATATTGTCTGGACTTGATGATCCTGAGGGTCTTTTCCAACCTGAACGTTTCTGTGATTCTGTGATGTGGATATTTTTTGATGTGGAATACTTAGAAGAAAAGATGCAGTTACTTCAAAACTGTCTTAGAGCAGAACACTATAAATAGCATCAGGGTAAATGGGAATTTCCAGGCCTTTATTTTTTGGGAAATGCCTGTTCAAAAGAAAGAAGAAAGTGAACCAGGCTTTATTGTATTAGAATGATGTGTAGTGATAGTAAGTAATTAGAAAGTACACATGAATTTAATACTTTTTTTGTCCAATGCCAGTGAGCAAATGAGAACTTTTCTGTTACTGCAAAGAAGTGCAGTTTATGGTCTTGTATTTGAGAGAAGCAGAAGGATAGATAAGAGAATCAACATCTCATCGTGATCCTCTTTCATGGAGGGCTTATTGTAACCCAAGTAAAAGCCACTGGTCCGTTCTGAAGCAGCTTGCATCTGTTTAATTTGATCTTTTGCATCACACCAGAAACATGCAACGTGAGGAGAATGCCTAAGCAAGCAGTACTGAGAAAGCTTCCTAGTGGGTGGTTGCAGTGCAATTTAAAGCAGCCTCTGAAACGGTTTTGCTTTCTGTTACTTTTGAAGGAAACCGTGCCAGACAGTTCACTGCTACAGAGTGTTTTCAAAGCGTCAGCCAGCCCTATGCACTGAAAAGGAAGATGGGAAAATGAGCTTCTCAGGCCTTCTGCAGCAATGATTTTGGAGGAAGATTTGCTTCTAATTAAAAACCTTGCCAAGGAGGTTATTTATAATCTGTTTCTATGGAAATGAAGGCCATCACTCAGTAACTTTTATTTCTTTTGTGTACTTTCAAGGCTTGGGTGAGGGGGAAGAGCTTTCACTGAGTCCAGGAATCTCCAAATCATGCTTTTTATGGGCAGATGTTCAGTAGTAGCTACCAGCAAATAACTTTTTTTTTTTTTTCCCTGATACAGCAGCTGTTGGGCAGAGTTAAGGAAGCAGGACAGCTGAAGTGTCTGTAGCTGTCAATGAATATGCAACAAACCCCGACCCAACCCAAAATCCACAATGCAGAAGACTGACTGCTTCAGTACAGCATAAGGCAGGACATAAGGCATAAGTTAAAGTGGATAGGGAGGAACACCTCAATACCAAACACATTGTGTGAGCCTGGGTATTTTGGTGACGTGGTTTATTGTTCTACTGCATGAAGCTGTAAGCAGAGGTTGGCTTTTCTGATCATCCTTTGAAGGCAAAAATGCCATTAAGATATGTACTTTGCAAATGCAAGTTTCTCACCTTCTACTCAAGGTTCACAAGCCAAGCTGTAGAAAGAATTATAGAATCATAGAATTGCTTGGGTTGGAAAAGACCTCTAAGATCATCAAATCCAACCATCAACCTAACACCACCATGGCCATTGAACCATGCCCTGAAGTGCCATGTCCACATGTTTCTTGAACACCTCCAAGGGTGGTGACTCCACCACCTCCCTGCACAGCCTGTTCCAGTGCCTGACCACTCTTGCAGCAAACAAATTGTTTCTGATACCCACTCTAAACCTCTCCTGGTGCAGCTACAGGCCATTTTTTCTTGTCCTATCACGTGTTACTAGGGAACATAGACCAACTTCCATATCACTCTGACCTTCTTTCAGGGAGTTGTAGAAAGTAATGAGGTCCCTCTTCAGCCTCTTCCCCAGACTAAAGACAGACTATATGGGACTTGAATGTGATTCTAAAGAAAACCTTTATGTTTCAGTTTTTGTCCTGAACCAAAGTTGAAGTAAAGGTTTGCAGGAGTTCTAAGATACCTTGAGAGCCTGCTGGTCTTGACTTTCATAAGGGACTGTAAGAACAATTGGCTTGGACTTTGCTGAGTCCTTGTGCTGATGACTTTGCAACTTCATAGCTTCCTGAAGCCTTTGCCTGCTGGCTGGTTTTTGCCCTACTTAATCCTCACTGCCATTGTATGCCACAGGATCTCTTAGTTGTGGTAATCCAGTGTTTAGGAAACTGATGTATGTGAAATCTGTAAAGTGTTAAGGGTTTTTTTCTGCAAAAGTATGGATTGACAGACTGGCTGATAGTGAGGTGAGAAGTGAACCTTTTATACTGACTTATCTTTGATGACTTATCTAGAGTAAGAACCTCACCTTCAGCAAAAGGTGCAGTCTTCCACTAATTTGTATAGGTATCACCCATGAACCACACCATTTATTCTATGTGCTCTTTCATCTCTATTTATTTATTTAGGTGTGGTTTTAAAGTGCCTGTAAACCAGAAATGTACCATTTTAATGTCTGCTTTTAGGACTTTTAATCCCATTGTCTTAATCTCCAATTGGAGAATCCCTTTCATAGAAGGGATTTCATATAAATCCATAGAAGGGATCCATAGAATCATAAAAGGGTAGGACCTCTGGAGATCATTGAGTCCATCCTCCCTCCAAAGCAGCATCACCTAGTGCAGGTCTCACAGGAATGCCTCCAGACAGGTCTGAAAAGCCTGCAGAGGAGACTCCACAACCTCTCTGGGCAGCCTGCTCCAGGGCTGCATCACTCTGACAGTAAAGAGGTGGAACTTCCTGTGTTCCAGTTTGTGTTTGTTGCCTATTGCCCTGTCACTGGGCACCACTGAAAGTGCCTTCCCCTTCTTGACACCCATCAGATATTTGTGAACATTAACAAGATCTCTTCTCAGTCTTCTCTTTTCCAGACTTAAACAGCTCCAGGTCTCTCAGCCTTTCCTCACAAGACAGATGATCCAGTCCCTTTATTATCCTTGTAGCTTCCACTGGATTCTCTCCAGTATATCCCTTCCCCTCTTGAACTGGGGAGCCCAGAACTGGATGCAGCACTCCAGATGTGGTCTCACCGGGGCAGAGCAGAGGAAGGGAGAACCTCCTTGACGTGCTCGCCATACTCTAATGCACCTCAGGATACCTTCTTGGCCACAAAGCCATATTGCTGTCCCATGGATACCTTATTGTCCACCAGGACTGCAAGGAGCTGCTTTCCAGCAGGTGAAATAATTACTAGGAAAAATGAAACAGTAGATTAGACTTGAAGGAGGATGTCATGGGATTAATTCAGCCAACAGAGTGTATTACAGCACTGATTTCCTATCAGTTACAAGTTGTCAAATGCCATGAAGTGTTCTTAACAGTGCTGTTTGATATGCAGATTTCAGACAACTGGCCTGGATACAGCCTGGATTTGTTCACTTATCCACAGCACTACTATGGAGATCTGGAATACGTGCTTATACCTCATGGCATCATTGTTGACAGGTATGTGCAGCTTGAATGTGGCTAAATCCATTCTTGGGTCAGTGTGATTCCTTTTCATCCACAGCAGTGTGCATGTAACATTTTGTCCTAAAGTGGTACTTTAGCAGTGCTGTAAAAATGCTTTTATTTTCTCAATTTGGGAAGGAAATAAATGTTTGAAGGTTAGGAAATACCAGGCTTGCAGTTGCCTTTGCAACTGATTGATCTGATTTCTTTCGCCTAATTGCTGATTTGGGCATTGATAAAGTTTCCACCAAAAAAAAAAAAGGGAGTGGGATCAGGTAGTGAAATTGGCATTGGAATGTAAATTTCAAGAGAGGTGAAGTGAAGGTGAAAGGGCAAGTACAAAGCTTTGGATACAGTAATACTTGAATGTTCCACTTGCTTTCTACCCATCCTGTGTTTTTACTACAAAAAGGAATAAAAAACCTACCTTCAGTAATGTCCAGCTTTGGCAGCTCTCTGGTACAAATCATCAGTCCCACTTAACCTCCTGGTTCCCAACTGCTCTATTGACTTCTGCCACTCATCACAAACAAAAAGTGTGTCTGAGACTCTTTTGGCCCAGATGCTAGGTTTCTTGTGAAAGCTTGATCATCCCTCATTTTGTACCTTGTGCCCTTGCTGCTGCCATTTGATGGTGCTGTGCTAGCATTTGTGGCAGGCCAGCTCAGTGGTCACAGAATCATAGAATGGTTTGGGTTGAAAAAGACGTTCAGAGTCATCTAGTTCAACCCCCTGCAGTCTGCAGGAACATCCTCCACTAGATCAGATTGCTCAAAGCCTTGTCAAGCCTCACCTTGAATATCTACAAGAATGAGACATCAGCTACATCCCTGAGAATCTGTTCCAGTGTTCCACCACCCTCATGGTGCAGAACTCATTCCTAACATCTAATCTAAATCTCCTCTTCACTAATTTCAAACCATTGCCCCATGGCCTGTCATGCTGAGTTCCTTCTCTGACATGCTCCTAAAAGCCTTATCAAAATGTTACTAAATGGAATTGGTAATTTTCAACAGTGTATTAACTGGGAATATCTGAGTGGAATTTCATAGGATTCTTTCAGTCTGCAGCTTTCTACCTATCACTTTTAAACAGCCACTTGCAAGTACTAAAATTATTGGATCTCCTTGATGGATGATTGCAAGCATCCATCTTAAGGAGGATTTATGGGTTCTGTATTCATTTGTTGGTTACAGTCAACTGACTCTTAATTCCTCTTTTGAAATAAATAAGTTGCATTTCAGTTCTCACAGAGCTCAATATAAATTTGTTTAGAGTAAGCATCCAACTCCTGTCTTGGTTCTGTACTTCAGCAGAATGAACTCCACTGTTTTTTTTCTTACTCCAGCAGAAAAGTACTAATTCTGTTCTACTGGACAAGGATTGAGGACTGGATGTTAGGAACAAGTTCTTTACCATGAGGGTAGTAGAACACTGGGACAGGTTGTCCAGGGAGGTTGTTCAGGTTCCATCCCTGGAAATACTCAGTGTGAGACTTGACAGGGCTCTGGGCAACCTGATCTAGTTGAGGATGCCCCTGATGACTGCAGAGAGAGTTGAACTGGATGACCTTTGGAGGTCACTTCAAAATCAGACCATTCTATATTTCTATGATTCTGTAACTGAATGTATTGTAATCATGCAAAATAGTCACGTAGGAAGAAGGCTCAGCACTAAGAAAATTCTCTTGTCAGTTGGTAGCATTGAAATATGGGTTAAAAACTCAGCATGTTTTTTTACTTAGGAATTGAAATTAGTCCATGTTTGTCTAAGCTGGAGTACATAACTTCAAAAATAAAGAATGGTCTTCAGAATGTTGGGAAATTTCAGCTCCTCAAACAGTCTGAGTCAGAATATTTATAAAAGTACTTCAAATCACCAGAGGAATCCTTCTTCTTAAGGAAATGTTTTCCCCATTATTCTCAGACTTCTTCTGCTCTGACAAAGGGGTTGGACTAGATGATCTCCAGAGGTCACTTCCAACCCCTACTGATCTGTGGCTGTGTGATTTGGTAAAAGACTACCCCACTCTTCAGTAAAGTATGTCAGTCAAACTGTAGTGCTTCTTTGCAGCCCCATGGAGAGCAGGCCATGGAACCACGTAATCCCAGAGGTGTTTTGTTTGGAAAAGACCTCTGAGATTCTTGAGTCCAACCATCAACCCAACACCACCATGCCCACTACTAAACCATGTCCCAAAGTGCCACCTGTGCAAGGTTCTTGAACACATCTGGGGTTGGTGACTCCACCACCTCCCTGGGTGGTGTGTTCCAAGACCTGACCACTCTTGCAGGAAAGAAATTATTCCTAATCTCCAACCTGGCACAATTTCAGGCCACTTCCTCTTGTTCTATGACCTGAGAGAAGAGATTGACCTGGCTCCAACCTCCTATCAGGGAGTTGCAGAGAACAATGAGGTCTGTCCTCAGCCTCATTTTCTCCAGTCCTCTCAGCTGCTCCTCACCAGCCCTCTTCTCCAGACCAGCTTTGTTGCCCTTCTCTGGACTCTCCTTCTTGGAGTTACTTTATCCTTTATTTTATTGCTTTGTTTTCTCCCCAGGACAGAACGATTGGCCAAAGATATTGTGCAAGATATTGGAGACAATGATATTGTGGTTCTCTGTGTCCTCAAAGGTGGCTACAAGTTCTGTGCTGACCTTGTGGAGCACATTAAAAATCTCAGCAGGAATTCAGAAAGGTTCATCTCCATGAAAGTCGAATTTGTTAGACTGAAAAGTTACCACGTAAGTCAGCAACTTATTATTGTGAGTTCTAGTTGTATGTTCCTAAGAAATCATGGATTTTTATAAATAGATTTTCTCCCTCTTCAGATTATAAGAAAAACAGTGTGAAGAGTATTTTTGTTTGAAAAACCTATGAGGTTTTCCTTCATAATATTTGCTCGTGTCCCTTTATACTTTATGGACAGTGTGAATGAGGACAGGAAACATCCTCAAGCCCCTGGTTTTTTTTTTTCACTTTAGTGTGTCTTCACTTTTGGACAGAAAATGATTCAAATGCCAGAATGTTCTCAAAATCCTCAGCAGTTCTGTCAAGTTCATTTCGTGCTACTTCATTTTCCACCTTCACATAGTTTGGCATAAGTGCAAGATGATAAATCTATGTCTTACAGTAAACATTAAATGCTAAGCAAATGAAATGCTTTCTGCTTCACAATATGCAGTTTACACAGTAGTAATGTACACTGCTAGTTAATGAGAGTTGTTAAAGAGAACATGAGACAAACCACTGAACTAGACCCAGTGTTGATCAATACTTCCAGTTAGCTGCAGAGGAAACGGTGCCATAATGCAATGCAGTGAGGCAATGCCAGAGAGCCGAGTGCCCTTCTTTAGAATGCATGACTACAGTTTCTGTTTCCACAAGCTCCATGTTCCCATTGCACCTAGTAGAAATTCTCTCCTTAGAAAGGGAGAATTTCTGGAAGTAAGTTGTCCTAGAAATTTCTGAGGAAGTACACTAAATAAATGCAGTGATGATGCAGTTTCTCTCAGCACAAATGCCGTTTGCTGAGTCCAGGATTTCCCATAGCAGCTCCATGTCCTTTCCACAGACAGGGGTTGGTTTGCTGGCATTTTGCTCTGACCTCAGTGACCATGAACTTTTCCTAACTTTGTCAAATCCAGTC
Organism: Tricholaema leucomelas; assembly: GCA_013400475.1. Taxonomy (NCBI): domain Eukaryota; kingdom Metazoa; phylum Chordata; class Aves; order Piciformes; family Lybiidae; genus Tricholaema lacrymosa; species Tricholaema leucomelas. The sequence goes on from WAAF01005428.1 coordinate 293,843, forward strand.
TGAATGTTTTTCAGCATGGAGGAGAAGGTCATGAGGGCCTTTTGTTATAATTTGATCCTGGGACTTCTCTTGAAAGAGTTAAGAAAGTCTATGAAGGACATGTGCAATACTAATATTATCCAATTCCTAGCTAATTAGCAGAATTGAGAACTAAATCATAGAATAAAATGTCACATGTCTCACATAAGGGCACATGCTAATTATACTCCATGAGTTACTTGTTTTTGCATAGCACCTCCATAATTCTGCATGGTAAGCTGGGTTTTGGTTTGCACTTGGCATATAGGCCATGCACATGCATTTCCTATTGGCTGACCTCTTCACAGAGTCACAGACTGTTAGAGGTTGGGAGGGAGCTATGAAGATCAGCCAGTCCAACCCCCTGCCCGAGCAGAATCACCTAAAGTAGGTCACACAGGAATGCATCCAGGCAGGTTTTGAAAGTCTTCAGAGAAGCAGACTCCACAACCTCTCTGGGCAGCCTGCTCCAGGGCTCTGCCACCCTCACAGTGAAAGAGTTTCTCCTTATGTTCACGTGGAACCTCTTCTGCTTTACCTTGCACTCACTGCCCCTTGTTCTATCATTGTACATCACTTAGCAGAGCCTGGCTCTGTCCTCCCTATGCTGCCTGTCCCATCTTTATAGAATGAGGTCACCTCTCAGGCTCCTCCAATCTAATGAGCTCCTTCAGCCTTTCCTATGAAGACACTGTGGTTCTAAATTCTTTTTTCATTGGTGACAAATCAACTCTTATTAGCCATACTGGCCCATAAGCAATGTGTGGCAGGAGATGTGTACGCTGAAAGTGTGGAAATCTTCGCATGATTGCTTAGGAAATAAAAGAAAAGCAGGTTCTGTGAAGCTGAAGTGGCAGTACACACTTGGTTATGCAGGGATGCAATCGTCAAGAGTCTTAGATGACCTCAACATTCAGTGGCTGTGCATGTTTTGGATCTTAGCCCTCATGCTTTAGCAGGAAGGTTGTGCCTTCCCTAGAACTACCTCCTTGCCTCTAATTTTTTGGAAAAGAATTTTATTTTTTCTTTCTTATAGCTGCTTCTAAAGAGGTGTCATTAATTTAGGGCCTGAAGCTGTGCTTCACTTAAAGCTAGGAACAGTCTTCCTGGTCTTCAGAAGCTGACTGACACTGCAGCATCAATTTGAAATACCTTTAATGTTGGTGGAGTAATCCCATGAGATATAGGAAAATGAGATGCTGATCAGAGTACCTGTGCCACTGCCTGCCGCCCTTCATCCTTCACCCTTGGATTTACTGTTGTGTCCTGTCCCACAGCAGGCTCTATCCACACAGCCATGGGCAGAACACTTGAGGGACTTGCTGTTACTAGTTTAAGTGACTCTTTACCCCAGCCATATGAGTCTCCCAAATCCCCACCTCAGTTCATCCTGTGCTAACTTACCTCTCACAGTCTATTGCACTTTAACCAGGGGCAAATCATTACAATTTTAGAGGTACGACTCTACATCAAGCCTTGGAGCATCACCACTTCTACAGCTTTGCTTCCCTTTGCCTTTTCTGTTCCACTTCCTAATAGTACTTATTCCTTCTCTCTATTTTTATCCCTTTTTCATTTTATTGACCCTGTTCTTCTCACATTATTTATTCCTCATTCTTTTGCTAACTGTTTTCTGTTTCTCTCTTAAAGGCAGTCCTGTTGCTCTCAATACCCTTCCTTCAGCTATGTCTCCCTTTACTGCTCCAGCTGTTTAAACCCAACAACTAATTTCAGCTCAGACTCATGGGATTTTTGCATTGTCTCATTCCAACTTCAGTGCTGAAAGGTCAGTTGGTATTTAGAGGTTGCAATTTACAGAGGAGTTTCTTGGTTTTAATCGTGTAGCAAAAATGGGCTGTGACTGACCCCAAGTCAGATCTTGGCGTCAGTGAAAGGACATCTTAACTGCCAAGTGCCAGTGGAGAATGTTGTACTTTGATGTCTGGCACAGGGATGTGATTACAGGAAAGGAGATTGCAAGTATGACCAGCTTTACATGGCCCTTTGTTTTTCCAGCCTGTCATCATATTCCAGAAATTAGAGACTTAATTAGTATGTTATGATCTGCTTTCATATTAAGTAGCTGAAAGTTGGGCATGTAACTGCTTTTTTTAGTCTTCTTCATACAAATGAACTGAGTTTGGTTTTGTTTTAAAATGCACAGTACATTTAGATTCTCTGGATGTTATCTCTGGCTGCTTGTACTTCCATAATCAGGTTGGTTTTATCTGGTTTGCAAAGTACTGACAGATGTGCCTAAGCCTAGACATTTTAGTGAGAAGCTTTCCTATGTTTTACAAGTGGTGTCTTGCTTCATTATCTCAGATTGTCATGTTAGGTTACTGAACTTAGTATACACACAGGTAAGGGGTAAAAAGTAACATTGGATTATTATTTTTAGAGGAAACAAAGTGGAATTCAACTTAGGAAATTGTAGCCTAAAAATAATGTGGTTATACTGTTTGTAGTCTACAGAGATCAATTCATAGATTCATAGATTCATACAGGGGTTTGGATTAGAAGGGACCTTAAAGATCATCTAGTTCTGACCCGCCATGGGCAGGGACACCTTCCACTAGCCCAGGTTGCTGAAGACTTTGTCCAGCCTGGCATTGAACACCTCTGGGGAGGGAGCATCCACAACCTCCCTGGGCAACCTGTTCCAGTGTCTTCCCACCCTCACTGTAAAAAATTTCTTCCTAATCTCCAGTTCAAATCACAGAATCATAGAATGGTTTAGGTTGGAAGGGAGGGACCTCAAAGATCATCTAGTTCCAACTCCCTGCCATAGGGGGCATTTTTAATCCATTCCCTCTCATCCTATCACTACAAGCTCTTGTAGAAAGTCTCTTCTGATCTTTCTTGACCTTCTTAGATTTTCAAAAGAATTCCTGCAACTGGAACTGGAGCTGCAACCTTGTCTGAAAGCATATTTTATATCTTATGCAAATTGAACTGTAGCTTTCATTTTTGTGTGTATGTTTGTGTGGTTTTGGTTTGCATTTTGGGGTTTTGTGTTTTTTTTTTCCACTACAATGCTAAACTGATAGAGTAGGGAAAGTTAAGGAGTTTACACCTGTGGACGGATACTGACAGGCTCAGGTGTAGATGAGTAAAGAAAGGACAAGATGTGCTGAATTATGAACAGAGTTTGTATTTGTAGATCAAGAAATACTGACAAAAAACCAGATGATTTAAAATAACACTTTTACAATAAACTCTTTTACTTTGATTAACTTTGAGACCCCACCTGGAATACTGCATCCAGCTCTGAAGACCTCGGTACAGGAAAGACATAGATAGACCTGTTGGAGTGGCAGCCAGAGAAGGGCTGCGAAGGTGACCAGAGGGCTAGAGTTCCTCTCCTGTGAGGACAGCCTGAGAGAGTTGGAGTTGTTCTGTCTGAAGAATAGAAGGCTCAGGGAAGACCTTATTGTGGCCTCTCAATATCTAAAGGGGTCTTGTAAGAAAGCTGGGGACAGACTTTTTAGCAGGGCCTGTTATGACAGGACAAGGAGTGATGTTTTTAGACAAAAGAAGGCAGATTAAGACTAGATATAAAGAAGACACTTTACACTGAGGGTGCTGAGACCCTGGCCCAGATTGCCCAGAGAGACAGGAGATATCCCATCCCTGGAAACCTTCCAGGTCAGGTTGTTTGGGACTTTGAGCAACCTGCTGTAGTTGCAGATGTCTTGGCTTACTGCAAGGGGGTTGTACTAGATGACCTTTAAAGGTCCCTTCCAACCAAACCGCTCTATGAAACTGTGCACTGCACTTCTGAAAGAGGGCAGCAGATGAATCGTTTGTAATCAGCTCATACATCATAGTTGTTAATTCTACCTTGAGCACAGATTGTTACAGAATATTGATCTCTTTTCCACGTGGCATCTGAACTGCGGATTCTGGAAGTGCACTTTTCATCTTGGAATGTCAAGAATATATTGCTGAAAATCACCCTGAAAGACATGAATGAACTTCAAAGGAATGTTGCTTGCTACTTGGAGGAACCTTCTAGAGGATTTGCCAGCTCATGGAATTCTTTAAAACGAAGACATTAGTTATGGCTTTCAGAATATAACTTAACAACAACAACAAAGAAGTGACCTCTGAATGTGAATCCATGCACAATAGTTGCATTGAAGCCTGTTCACAAACATACCCATTGATATGATCTGTTTCCTCTTCAGCCTCCAGTTGTTTGAAATATATTTACAACTGTTGGTTATTAATCTTGGCATAAACAGGACCCTCAGTGCTGCAAAATTCTGAAAACAAGCAACAAAACAAGCATTGTTCAGTAGCAATCTGAATGTTTTTGCTATAGGAAGCCATCTCAGTAAATAGTTTTGCTAAATCTCTCTACTGTAGGAGTAAGGAAACAGGGATTTTGTAACGAGTAATTTGAAAGCTGGTTGGTAAATGTAGCAAACCAATTTATTCTTCTGCTGTGCAGCTTTGCTTCTCATAAATCATTACTGAATATCTACATCTTAAAAGCCATGGCAACATGGGACATCAGACTGCAACCAGAGTAGAGGATGGTGCAAAATGGACATCCCTGTTCTTCTTCAGTATCGTTTTACTCTATGCAACTTGCTTTGTTTTAAGAGCAGTATGAGCGTTACATCTGGAGATGTGGTGTACATCCCCATTCTTCTTCAGTATCATTTCAGGCACTGGAATGAGTTGTCCAGGGAGGTGGTGGAGTCACCAATCCTGGATGTGTTTAAGGGTCATTTGGGTGTGGTGCTTAGAGATACAGTTTAGGGTGAATCTTGTATAGTAGGGTTATGGGTTAGCCTTGGTGATCCTGAGGGTCTTTTCCAACCTGGATGTTTCTGTGATTCTGTGATTGTTTTATTCTATGCAGCTTGCTTTATTTTAAGAGCAGTATGAACTTTGCACCTGGAGATGTGGTGTAATCCTTGCCCTAAAAATCAAGCAGTTTCACAAGGGTTTCATTAATTTAGCAACACAAAAGGAACAACTAAAGGTGCTGCTTGCATTTAATGATTCGTATCTGCACCCAGACTACTCCAGTGTTACAGTGATTGCTGATCTCCTTGCCTGTGTGTCATGAACACACAGTTTGTGGTCTCCTGACAAAAATGTGCATCCTGAGATGAAAGAGAATCCACATGAGCTTTTGTCCTTGCAGGTTTTCTCTTGGGCAGGTCTTGAGTTTCCGTTATTTTGCGTCATGCAGACACCTGAGCTGGTAACTGTGTCAGCTCCTCAATGCTGAGTAGCCATCAAAGAATTACAAATTGGAGCCTACTTGCTGGAATGAATTCCTACCAACTTTTGGGCCAAATTTTGCCATAATTTCACAGGATCACAGGGTCTTAGGGGTTGGAGGGGACCTCTGGAGATCTCTGGGTCCAATTCTCCTGCCAGAGCAAGATCATAGAATCTAATGCAGGTTGCACAAGAACACATCCAGACAGAGCTTGAAAGTCTCCAGAGAAGGAGACTCCACAATCTCTCTGGGGAGCCTGTTGCAGTGCTTACAGTGAAGAAGTTTTTCCTCATGTAGAGGTGAAACTCTCTGTGCTGCAGAGCTTGTCCTTGTCCCTTCCTTCTTGACAGCCTCAGATATTTATAGACATTGATTAGATACCCTCTCAGTCTTTTCTTCTCCAGACTAACCAGCCACAGGTCTCCCAGCCTTTCCTCATCAGGCAGTGTACAATCCCTTCATCATCCTTGTAGCCCTCTGTTGGACTCTCTCAAGCAGATCCCTGTCCTTCCTGAACTGGGTAGCCCAGAACTAGGTGCAGTATTCTAGGTGGGGCCTCACTAGGGCAGAGTAGAGGAAGAGGAGAACCTTCCTCGATCTGCTGGACACGTTCTTCTTAATGCAATCCAGGATCCCATTGGCCATTTCACAGGATTGAACTCCAAATTAGCTGTGAATTTTCAGTTTGACATGCAATTAAATAGCCTCAGTGCAGACAAAACATGGTTTATTTAATTTGAAGAGGGATTCTGTGTGTACTAGATAATCAAAAAATAAAATATACTTTTATAACCTTTTTCAGATGCATGGCTTGCAGTCAACACTGTCAGCTCCTCTGTGGAGAATGTTGTGGTGTGATGTACTTTTAACAGCTAATAGGCAACAAACCTGTAACATTTAGTCCATAGAAGCTACCAATGTCAATGATGTAGATCTTAAATTGTCTCTATTCTGAGAAATGTGTCCTAGTCATTGTAGACAGTGTTGACAAATAGATGTCTTATGGGCAAGAGAAAGATGAGATGTGAGACTAGGTATCTCCTAGTATCTCCCTCTAGAATTGCTAGAGGGACTTTATCTTTGTGTACCACAATATCCAGGATGGCAATTCTTGAGAGCAGGACAGGGAAAAGAAGCAGGGTGAGGAGAAGCAGGAGGAAGATCTTAAGCAGGAGGCTCCCGTTATCTCAAACCTCCCCTTTAACACTGAGTTTGGTGCTGATGGTCTGGGACACACCTGTGGCCAACTCAGCTCAGCTGTCCTGGCTGACTCAGAGCTGCTGGTGGCCTGCAGCCCATGGCTGGCCTGAGATTCCATACCAGGAAAAGCAGGACACAACTCTAATTATTTCTGTGAACCAACCAACCTACTTTCCATAGTGTTCTAAGGCAAGCTGAAAAAGACTGCACTATATGTAATAAAATGTGACCTTAAAATTCAGTGTTGTGGAACTTCTCAGGTCTGGAGGCAGATGCTCTCCTTTCTAGACATCTACAGCTTCCATTTGATGTGATAGCAGAGTTGTGAGGTAGGAGAGCTTAAATTAAGCACTTGCTCAAAGCTGTCTTGAGTAAGGAGGAAGAAAGTGTTTCTGATTTAAGCTGTTTCAATTAAAATGTGCAGTATTTTCCTGTTGGACACCTCTGAGGGGCCTGGAGCATTACTAATAAGGTAAGTAGACATAGTTCAGGAAAGGTCATCACAGGCCTGTCATGCAATCAGTTTATCAAGTTTATCTGTAATGTAAAACTTACTCATAAAGGGATGATCCCTGTAACTCTGTGCATCAGATAACACACCTACACACTATTTAAATATGTTAGCACCATCTGAGTCCTTACTGATTTAGGTGCTCTTTTTTTTTTAAGTATGAGTAAGTGTTTCAGTGACTCACATAGAAAAGATTTAGGGGAAGGGAGCAGCTCAGCCGGGGGAGAACTGAGTAGGAAGTGGCCTGATTGCCATGGGGACAGAAGGAGAACAGCTGTGGCAGTGAAGGCAGAGTGGTGCTGAGCTGTGCTACAGCTCCAGCAATACCAAAATGTTGTTTGAAGGCCTTTCTGGGACATAATAAAGCAACTAATTCCATGCCTTGCCAGCATACTTTTCAGCTGTCCTCTGCTTGGGTGTTACCTTCCTTCATACTGATTTCTGAGTTTCACTGTGGATTTTTTTTTCCTAACTGGAAAAATGTGACAGTTTTCATGTGTTGTGGGTTGATCCTCTGCTCTCCTGGACTTCAGATCTAATGCAAACTCCACAAGAGGTATTTTCTAATTGTTCTGGAGAAATTTATCTCCCCAAGGGTCACATTTTTCTAACAGGCTGTAATGTTTGCTTTTGAAAAATGTTTTCCACTTTGAAAGAAATGTTTAAGCTTACAGTACGTGACAGAGGTGCAGCTACCATCTATAAAAGGAGTTTTAAATGTGAGGTTAGGTTTGTTGGTGTTTTTTTTTAAGTATGCTTTCTTTATGTGAGTTTAAATCTTCAGTGATTTTAAGCTAATCCAGGTTTCTGGAACATCTTAGCATTTGAGGCTGTGGATGCTTTTAAAACTGCTCAGTTTTAAAACAGGTTCATAGAATTAGAGAATCAACCAGGTCAGAAGAGACCTCCAAGATCATCCAGTCCAACCTATCACCCAGCCCTGTCCAATCAACCAGACCATGGCACTAAGTGCCTCATCCAGGCTTTTTTTGAACACCTCCAGGGACAGCGACTCCACCATCTCCCTGGGCAGCCCATTCCAATGACAAATCACTCTCTCAATTCAAAGCATTTAGGGATTTGATTAAAATCTTTCAAGAGGTCTTCTTTTCAAAGAGTTAGGTTCTAAAGTTCCCCTGGATACAGTATTTGTTGTAAAGCAGTTGTTTGTTACAAAGCCTGAAAAATGGAAGATTAGTCTCAGTAAAATACAGTTTGATATTCCACCAGAACCCCAGCAAGCTACTGCTAAAGTATGGCATCTGCAACAGTACTGTATGTTGTCATCTGGAGAGACTTTAGGCTCTCTTCTCAGTGTGCTTCACAGAGCTTTACATGTAAGGAATGTCCAGAACACACAGTAGTGTGCTTGGGTGGCCAAGAAGGCCAACAGCATCCTGGTCTGGATCAGCAGCAGTGTGACCAGCACTGTCACCCTGTACTTCACACTGCTGAGGCCACAGCTTGAGTACTGGCTTCACTTTTGGGGCTGTCACTGCAAGAAAGACATGGAGATGCTGGAGTGTGTCCAGAAAGGGGCAACAAAGCTGGTGAAAGGTCTGGAAAACAGGTCTGGTGAGGAGCAGCTGAAGGTTGTTCAGGCTGGAGAAAGGGAAGCTGGGGAGAGACCACCTGGCTCCCTACAACCCCCTGAAGGGAGGTTGTAGGAAAGTGGATGTTGGTCTCTTCTCCCTAGGAACAAGTGCTAGGATGAGAGGAAGTGGCCTCCAATTGTGCCAGGAGAGGCTTAGGCTGGACATTAGAAGAAACTTCTTGACTGAAAGGGTTCTCAACCACCGGAACAGGCTCCCCGGGGAGGTGGTTGTATGCCCATCCTTGGAGGTGTTTGAGAGAGGCAGAGATGTGGTGATCTAGCACCAGCCGTGGCTTAGTTAGAGAATGGTTGGACTCAATGATTTTAAAGGTCTTTTCCAACCAAAACTGTTCTGTGATTCTCTGCTGGTTGCTGATCCTGTTGTACAGATCAGATCTGACCGGTCTGACACATGCACTGGAAAAATAGCACCTTGAGTACTTATTTGGATGCTAATAATACCATGTTGTGTGTCTGGGGGGTTTAAAGTAAGATCTGAAATGGAGCACAGTTAATGACAAGAAACCAGAGGTTTCTAATTTTCCCAACGAATCCTATGACCCTCTTTTTACTGGCATCTCTTAAATGCTCTTTTATAAAACAGATCCTGGCAATGTGCATGCAGTGCCACACCCTGGGGCTGCTGTGAGACATGAAACTAAAAGGTTACTTTAAAAGAACATAGCAGTGACAAGCAGTGCTGTGTTCCTGCCCTGCTTATCTGTCTGACAAGTACGAAATGCTTTTCCCTCCTCATTTCACAGACAGAAGCTTGAATAGTTAAACAGAGGATGGATACTATGGAATAACCTTGCAAGAAAACTCACAAAGGAGGTGTGCTGTCAGAAGCTTCCAAGTTGTCTCTAGCCAGAGGACTAAAGGCAGCGGTACTAAAGTGAGCACCACTGGATGACAAGAGTCAGTGATACACAAGGCTCTAGACTGCTGGGAGGGACTAAACATCTGAGGTTATCAGTCTCCTCTTCTGTGGGTTTGCTTGCACCCATCTACCTGTTTTCTCAGTCTGTGGCTATTTGACAGATTTGAAGATTCAGAGAATGCATCGGGTTGGAAGGGACCCTCAAATCTTGTCCAGCCCCACCACAGTCAGCAGGGACATCTCCAGCTAGAGCAGGCTGCCCAGGGCCACATCGAGTCAGGGATGGGGTCTCAGTCTCAGCCACATCCCTGTGCAACCTATTCCAGTATCTCACCACTTTCATTGTGCAGAACTTCCTCCTGATGTCCTACCTAAATCTGCCCTGTTCCAGTTTCAAACCATTGTCCCTGGTCCTATCACAACAATCCCTTTGAAACATTTCTTTTCCCCCTTTTTCTCCTACCTTTCTTTATCACCACATCCTAAGAACTGCTGATAGTCGGGGTCAGAAGGTTAGTACTTGGTGCTTAGCCTAGAGAAAGTTGTTTTCCCTTGTGCTTGCAGAACCCCTTCAAAGGACAGGTTTTTACTATGGAGCTACAAATCCACTCTCGGATTTTTCACAATCTTAATTTACTTTGGTTCATTGCTTCACAAGACATTTTAAAAGGTGGAGTTAGGCTGGTACTTATGGATCTAGTAGTGTCCCAGCTGGCATGCTGAATCACAGAATCATTCAGGTTGGAAAAGACCCTCAGGATCATCAAGTCCAACCACTGACCCCACTCTACAAAATTCACCCCTAAACTATATCCCCAAGCACTGCAGCCAAATGACTTTTAAACACACCCAGGGTTGGTGACTCCATCACCTCCCTGGGCTGCCCATTCCAATGCCTGACCACTCTTGCTGGGAAAAAAATGTTTCCTAATGTCTAGTCTAAACCTACCCAGTGGCAGCTCTTATTCTATCACTAATTACCTGTGAGAAGAGACCAGCAGCAGCTTCTCTACAACCTCCTTTCAGTTAGCTGTAGACTGCCTTGAGGTCTCCCCTCAGCCTCCTCTTTTTCACACTAAGCATTCCCAGCTTCTTCAGTTGCTCCTCAAAAGATTTATTCTTCAGGCCCTCCCCCAGCTTCCTTGCCCTCCTCTGCTTGCTCCAGCACCTCCACATCCCTTTTGTATTGAGGTGCCCAAAACTGTTGATGCTGGAAAAAGGGACTTTTAGTTCTGCTACTGTGATATTTGTGCATTAATGCTAAACAAAAATTGAGTAAAAGACAGATACTCTAATTAACATGGATCTAAACCCCAACTGACTTTCTCTTAGCTGAGTCCAGTGTAGCTGCCCTTAGCTGCCTGTCACAGTCTCACAGTATCACCAAGGTTGGAAGAGACCTCACAGGCCATCAAGTCCAACCCTTCACCACAGAGCTCAAGGCTAGACCATGGCACCAAGTGCCACGTCCAACCTTGCCTTGAACAGCTCCAGGGACGGCGACTCCACCACCTCCCTGGGCAGCCCATTCCAGTGTCCAATGACTCTCTCAGTGAAGAACTTTCTCCTCACCTTGAGCCTAAACTTCCCCTGGCACAGCCTGAGGCTGTGTCCTCTCGTTCTGGCGCTGGCCGCCTGAGAGAAGAGAGCAACCTCCTCCTGGCTACAACCACCCCTCAGGTAGTTGTAGACAGCAATAAGGTCTCCCCTGAGCCTCCTCTTCTCCAGGCTGTCCTTTATGATTTTTGCATTACCCTGGCACAGTAACAGAAGGAAGATTTCCCTCTACACTCTTTAGCTTATGGTGGCCTTCTGAGGGCTGAGAGAGAAAAGAAGCCCAGGTCTTCTATTCCAAGATCATGGACTGGTAATACATTATCACAAAAGGTGGACACTCTTTGCAGTGCCTCCAGAAATGAGTACCTGAGTAGGATTATGGCAGCTCTGGGGAGTATGCTTCTTTAACTGTTCTTTTGCCGGTAAGTTTTACATTTGATTTGCCTCCCATCTCTGGAGCTTGCAGTCTGAACCTCACCTTATGTGACTGAACAGTCCTCTGGAATTGTTTGTACCTTTTCTCATCCTGGAACACTCTACAGAGAGATTTTATTACTATGTTTTAGACATTATTTTACAGACTAAAAAGAAGTATAAGGAAACCTCAGATGTATTTGAGGGTGTATTGTGATTCTGATTTCTGTACAACTCAAACCATTGGGTGTAACAGATTCTTGATTTCAGCTCCTGCTGATCTTTTGTAGTGCACAGGTGCTGTTTGTGCCATATGGTTCTAGGTGGTGCTGCAGTCCTACTGCCCTCTTAAAGCAGCTCATTGAACCTATACCAAACAAATACCAAAAACTTAGCTCCTAAACCAGAAAGGAAAATATGAAACACTTTATTGTCTTTAGTCCTTGTTAGCCAAGGTCTCGATTCTGCTGCAATTTACAACAGTTTGGCCCTTTCCCTGCAGAGTTACTTCATGTTTGTGTCAATAAAACTGAAATCCTATCTCTGTTTAGAGAGTTTTAAGGGCCTGCAGGAAAACTCCAGGGGTAGACCATGTATGCAGTCATGGTTTTAGAAAGCTTTCTTCATTTGAAATATCTTTAGTCTGTGTATCTACAGAGCTTATGAACTGGTAGAGTGTTGAGCGCATGCTTCCAGCAAAATAGAAGAGAGCAAAGAAGTTACAGCTTTCAGCAGTCACCTCTAGCAAATATGTTGTTAGTTGCAGGTGTAATCTGTATTAACCTGTGTTAACTCCATTCATATTGCAGGTGAAGTCACTTTAGTTGATTCTTGAGAACACACACAAGAGAGGTGCCTTAACCAGGGTAGGGAAAGCTTCAGTGGCAGTTTATGCTTCATTAGATACTGGAGAGTCTCCATGGAAGCAATTCCTATAGAGGATAGATTTTCTAGTGTCTATTTCAAGATCTCAGAATCATAGAACATTTTTGTTGGAGAACACCTCAAAGCTCACTGAGTCCAACCGTTCTCTAACTCTACCATGCCCAGTGCTAAACCATGTCCCTCAGCACCACATCTCTGGGGTTTTTAAACCCCTCCAGGGGTGGGCATTCAACCACCTCCTTAGGGAACCTGTTCCAGGGGCTGAGAACCTTTTCAGGGAAGAAAATTCTTCACCTTCTGCAGCTGAAATACAGAGGACAGAGGAAGCATGCCATTAGGGTACAGGAGAAATGACTGAGTGCCTAAACAGGTGACTGTAAACAATCCAACTGATTAGGAACTTACTGCTGCTGTGAGAGCTGTTGAAGCTGAAGGAGCTGCCTTGCTTTTGCAGCTGGGAAGAAACACACAGAGGTGTTAGCACAGGCCAGCCAATAAGGAGTACCTCACTGTCAGTAAACTCACTGTTTGTCTTTCTCTGTCCAAAGCCAACTTCCTCATTACAGGGCTCTGGCCTTCCCTGGAACTGGATAGACTAGCCTGCATTTGAAGCTCTTCCAAACCTGTGTGTTGGAGCTTTTGGTTAAGGAATAGCAAGAATAAAGGGCAAAGAATAAAAAACAAGTGGAGACTTCAGAGTAGTTCTATTGCAGATCTAATCATGGAGGAGTAAAGTACATCTTAAACTGTACTAACTAGAGCTCTGACAAACCTACAGCAGTTTAAAATTCACTATCACAGCGGGTCCAGAGGAGGGCCATGAAAATGATCAGGGGGTTGGAGCACCTCTGGTAGAAGACAGGCTGAGAGAGCTGGGGGTGTTCAGCCTGCAGAAGAGGAGGCTTCAGGGAGACCTAATAGCAGCTTTCCAGAACATGAAGGGGGCTACAAGAAGGATGGAGAGAGACTGTTTGCAAAGGCCTGCAGTGACAGGATGAGGGCAATGGCTTCAAACTAGAGATAAGCAGATTTAGATTGGATGTTAGGAACAAGTTCAGCACCATGAGGGTTTTGGAACACCACAGCAGGCTGTTCAGGGAGGTGTTTGAGGCCCTATCCCTAGAGATATTAACAGTGAGGCTCAACAGGGCACTAGGCAGCCTGATGTGGTTGAGGATGTCCCTGCTGACTGCAGAGGGGATTGGACTGGATGAGCTTTGGAGGCCTCTTCCAACCCAGACCATTCTATGATTCTGTGCTTCTATGATTGCACTCTGGCAGTATCAGTAGGGCAGATCTCAGTGCAGCACAGTCAGTGGTGTGGTTTCCAAGTAGCTCAGGAAGGCAGCTTTGAGCTAAGAGGGACAGAAACCCATCAGTGCTTCAGTGCCCTGGCAGAAGAGATGATGTCCTGACCGCAGGTGTGTGCTGCTTCAGTATTTGATTTCCAACTGCTTCAGCATCCCTAGTTTGTTTGCAAGGTATTCAAAGCACCTCCCATAAATCCATCAGTGACCTGGCACTTAATTTATTTTGCATGTGGGTGTGCCCCAGAGCTGGCAGACTGCCTTTGGTATACATTTGATTGTGAGGAAGGCAAGGCATGCTTTCCATGCTTTACTGGGAAATGAACCCTATCATCCCCACTCACTTGCACAAGCCTCCACCTTAACAATACTTGTCAGTTGTTCTCTGAATGCTGCTACTGAAGACTGGATAGTCCTAGTTGCCTGCCACGAAAATCAGGACAGTTCATGGTCTTACTCTTACTAAAAGAGTAACAGCTGTTACTCTTTAGAGAGAAACCCAAAATGGTATCAGTTCAGGGGTCTGTTGCTTGGAAGTACAGCATCTTATGCACTACCACTGCATGGGTGTTCTTACTTCTGCTGGGGTACTGTGCATAGCTTTCTAGAATCACAGAATGGTAGGGGTTGGAAGGGACCTCTGCAGAGCATCTTGTCCAACCCCTGTGCCACAAAATGATCACCTAGGGCAGATGACGCAGAAACGTGTCCAGACAGATCTTGAAAGTCTCTAGAAAAGGAGACTCCACAATCTCCTTGGGCAGCCTGCTTCAGGGCTCTGCCACCACCCTTACAGCAAAGAAGTTTTTCTCCATGTTGAGGTGGAACTTCCTGTGTCCCAGTTTGTATCCATTACCCCTTCTCCTGTCCCAGGGCACCACTGAAAAGAGACTGCCCCCTTCTTCTTGACATAGTTTCATAGCCTGCACTTCATATATCAGTTTGACTTTACCTAGTAGCCAAAATAGGTTCACAGATGATATAGAGGCTATACTGACACTTTCCTGACCAACATACTCATGGATTGAAATACAGCTCAGGAGGCAGGCTGCAAAGCAATTAAGTTTCATCTTAGAGTGTCAGCATCCAGACTGGAACAGCACAATGTTCATTTGAATTACTCTGTTAATGACTGAGATGGCAGAGCATGGTCATGTAGCAAAGGTACCACACCACAGCATATCATTTCAAAAGTCCTCATAATTGCAGACCCATCTGTCTAAACTCTGCCAACACCTGCAATTAATTTCTGCAATGCTATTTTTTCAGTGCAGAAAGCTTCTGAATTGCTTTGTTGCAGCTGAGTCACACAAAAGTAATACATTTCTGTTTCAAAGCTGGGTGAGAAACATTGCTTCTGTGGCTTCAGTTTGGAAAGGCATATATTGGACGGGAACTTCCTTCTGTAATGCTGAGATGAAAACAGAGCAGAGAAGGGTTTTTTTCTCCTCTGTAATGTTAGTACACACTTCTCCTGCAGCTTTCTGTCATTTTCAGTTTCTGCTGCAGCAATGCATTGCCGCCATGTGTCTGAGAACATAGAATCATAGAATGGCCTGGGCTGGAAGGGGCTTCCAAAGCTCATCCAGTTCAACCCCCTCTGCAGTCAGCAGGGGCATCCTCAACTACATCAGGTTGCCTAGAGCCCTGTTGGACCCCACCTTGAATATCTGCAGGAAATGGGCCTCAAGCACCTCCCTGGGCAGCCTGTTGCAGTGTTCCAAAACCCTCATGGTGCTGAACTTATTCCTGACATCCAATGTAAGTCTGCTTTTCTCCAGTTTTAAGCCATTGCCCTCATCCTATCATCACAGGCCTTTGCAAACAGTCTCTCTCCATCCTTCTTGTAGCCCCCTTCATGTACTGGAAGGTCACTATTAGGTCTCCCTGGATCCTCCTCTCCTCCAGGCTGAAGACCCCCAGCTCCCTCAGGCTGTCTTCTTGCACCACTCAGAGGTGCTCCAACCCCCTGATCATTTTCATGGCCCTCCTCTGAACCTGCTCCCTCAGGTCCATGCCATTCCTATATTGAGGGCTCCAGACTTGGATACAGTACTCCAGGTGCTGGCCACATTTACTGTTCCTATAGTCTGTCCAATTGCAAGTTCTTGTTTTATTGAGGTTTGTTGAAACTCCATTCCTGATGATGATGAGTGTCCCTGACATGAAATTCTGTGGTTTTCATTATTCAGTGGGCAAACTATAGGTAAATTCATCATTCTTGTCCAAGAACTTTAGGGTCAATCACAGAATGGTAGAGATTGGAAGGGACTCTTGAAGATCATCAAGTCCAACCCATCTGCCAGAGTAGGATCACAGAGAGCAGGTCACACAGGAACACATTCAGATGGGTCTTGATAGTGTCCATAGATGGAGATGGGCAGCCTGCTCCAGTGCTCTGCCACCCTCAAAGTAAAGAAGCTCTTCCTCATGTTTAGATGGAGCTTCCTATGTTCAAGTTGGTGCTCACTGCCTCTTGTGCTGTCACTGAGAAGAGTCTGGCCCCATCTTCCTGACAGCCACCCCTTCGATATTTGTCAGCATTAATAAGATGCCCTCTCAGCCTCCTTTTCTGCAGGCTAAACAGTCCCAGCTCCCTCAGCCTTTCCTCATACAAGAGAGGTCCCAGTCCTCTATGAATCATCCAGGAGAATGTCTGTGTCAAATAGCTGCAAAGATTGGTTGCTAATAATTCTTCATGACCTAAGCTGGGAGAAGTATTAGATTGGTTGTATCTTGAAATCTCTCCTCGAATATATTTCACCTAGATGAAAATCTAACCTTGGAGTGAACATGCAAGCAAATTGTTTTGGAGTGGTACCAAGGAGAGTTGTATTAAACCTTTGCATGAGCCAGAGCCCGACTGGATAGTTTGGGATGTTACCGATGAAAAATAGTCGAGGTTGCTGCTTTTTATGTGCCTGTGGTAAATGTGATTGAAAATAGTTTCTTTCTGAGTTCTCAGTGAAGATTTTAGAAAGAAAATTTTGATCTCATCTCTTGAGCTGGGATTTGTTTCACCTAACTTCAGATTTCTCACAATTCACATAATCACAGAATTACCAGGGTTGGAAGAGACCTCAAGGATCATCTAGTTCCAACCCTCCTGCATGGGCAGAGGCACTCTGCACCAGGTCAAGTTGTCCAGAGCCACATCCAACCTGGCCTTTAAGACCTCCAGGGATGAAATTTCCACCACCTCTGTGGGCAACCTGTTCCAGTCTCTCAGCACCCTCATGGGGAAGAACTTCTTCCTAACATCTAATCTAAATCTCCCCTCCTCTAGCTTGTATCCATTCCTCTCAGCCCTACCACTACATGACACCTTAAAAAGTCCCTCACCAGCTTTCCTGTAGATGCCTGGTTTAAGTCACTTGCTGTAGATTTCCTGTATGGTGAAACGGATGCTTTATGCCACCTGTCTTGTTTTCTCCAGTGATTACAGAGCCCAGGATGCATAGCTGTAGGTGTCTTAACTTTCGGATGCTCAATAGTCCTGTCTTTAATGAAGACATTTCAAGCTCATGGGTCACCCTGTGAGAACAGAGACAGCATAGATCACATGCAGTTAATAGTCTTAATGACAGTCTTAAGCCAAAACCATAACAAAAACAAAACAGTGAGGCCAAAGTGAATGTGGGGACTGAACTCTGCTCTGCTTTAGTGGATGTGTTGCACTGAACCTGTTCCTGAAGTTGTGTGCGACTCTTGCTTTTTAAACTCTGCCTATTGTAGGTAGAAGTCAGGAACCTCACAGAAGTATTTCTGTCCTAACCATTTCATTTAGTGATGAGGGAAGGATAAGGAAAGCTTTAGAGGTGTTCTGTATTGAAGGGCTTGAGTTTCCAAGGGACAACTGAAAATGATAGTCTGTCACTTCTTATTTCGTGATTCTTCCCCTCTACCGAGACCCCCACCTGGAACACTGAGTTCCCAACACTAGAAGGACATTGAGGTGCTAGAGCAGGTCCAGAGAAGGCCACAGGATGGGCACAGGCCTGCAGCACTTCTCATACAAAGACAAGCTGAGAGAGTTGGGTCTGTTTAGCCTGGAGAAGAGAATTCTCTGGGGATACCTTTATAGCAGCCTTCCAGTATCTGAAGGGGGCCCACAAGAAAGCTGGGGAGGAACTTTTTACAAGGGCTAGGAGTGATAGGATGAGGGGAAATAGATTGTGGCTGGGGGAGGGCAGATTTAGACTAGAGATTAGGAAGAAATTCTTTCCAGTGAGGGTGGTGAGACACTGGCACAGGTTGCCCATGGAGGTTGTGGATACCTCCCTCCTTGGAGGTGTTCAAGGACAGGTTGGATGAGGCCTGAGCAACCTGATCTAGTGGAAGCTGTCGCTGCCTATTGTGGGGGGTGGGAACTGGATAATCTTTAAAGTCCCTTCCAGTCCAAACCGTTCTATGATTCTATGAAAACCTTCCTAGAATCCCCATTTGTAGGAAATAGGATGATGGTGCCAAGTGAGTGAGCTGTCCTCCCGGCAGTCCTTAGCTTGGTGGAATGTTGCATCACCCAGGTGGCAGAAAGCAAAGTGGAGCAGGCCTGACAGTCACATCCTTCTTTGTGAAGAGCTTTCCCACTGAATTTTGGGTGAAAAAAAGTAATCACATTTATTTGGGGAAGAAATTCCATATGAACTCTGCAGACTATAGAAAGTAACTGTGCGATAATGACCTGGTGTCCACAGTTCGTAATTCATAGAATCATAGAATCATAGAATGGTTTAGGTTGGAAGGGACCTCAAGGATCATCCAGCTCCAACCCCCTGCCATAGGCAGGGACACCTCCCACTAGAGCAGGCTGCTCAAGGCCCCATCCAGCCTGGCTTTAAACGCCTCCAGGGAGGAAGCATCCACAACCTCCCTGGGCAACCTGTGCCAGTGTCTCACCACCCTCACTGTAAAGAACTTCCTCCTAACATCCAGTCTGAATCTCTCCTCTGCCAGCTTAAACCCATTCCCCCTCGTCCTGACATTACCAGACCTTGTCAATAGTCCCTCCCCAGCCTTCCTG